>CAJVPM010000062.1:0-26604 GCA_910592325.1 Scutellospora calospora | reverse complement strand
GGAGGTCGCCCTTCATGAAATACAGAAATAAAAGAAGAGTAATCACCAGATCAGATTACCTATTTCAATTGGATTACCCAATTAAATATTAATAACCGGATGACCCGATTAAAACGGATATCATCTGGTTATCCCTTTTAATAGGGTCACCCATTTAATTCGGATAGCAGGTCACCTGATTATAACCAGGTGACCCGTTTTAATCAGGTAGCCGGTTTTAGTTTCGGGTACCCAGTTGGGAAAGATGATTGACCCAGCGGGTCACGGATAGAGATTTTCAAACTAGGTTGGAACCCTAGACCTAGCTTTTTCTAATATTTAACTAGTTTTAGTTACCTTTTATCTAGTATCTAAAAAGTAAAATAGATATAAATCTGTACAAATTTGTAAAAATACAAAAAAAAGTACAAATTTTTATAAAATTTATAGTAAAAATCTACAAAATTTTATAAATTTACAGATTTGTATAGAATTGTATTTAATTTCTGTATCTATTAGTAGTAGATCTGAAAATTTGTATAGATTTTTATTAAATTTATTATTTAATTTTTTGCAAATCTGCACAGAATAGTACTAAAATTAATTTCCTAATAAGAGACCTTGAAACCTTCTACCTTTATTAGACTGAATTTTCTTCTTAAATTAAACTTTAACTAATATAGTTCTATTGGAAAACTATATTACTTTATTGATTTGAGATTTCTACTATTCAAATACTCTGCTTATATATCTTATTAAGATTTATTTATATAATATTATATCATACTTTTAAGTTCTAATCAGTATATAACTTTTTATACTAGCTAGCTAAAAATATATAAGTTAAAAAAATATTATTGAGGTCTAGTAATCTAGTATAGTGGTTAGGTTATTAGACTACTATACAATAGATCTGAAGTTCAAATTCTACTGTTAATGAATTTGAATAATTTTTTAGATCTTGTAATATATTACAGTAAACCCTGTTTATTTCTGAAGTATATCTCTATAAATTGAGTTACACCAAATTGATCAGAACTTGGAAGTATAGTATAATATTACATAAATAAATTTTAATAGGATATATAAGCAAGGGATCTGCATAGTAGAAATCCTAAGTCAGTGAAGTAGTATGACCTTCTAACAGAACTACATTAGCTAAAGTTTAATCTAAGAAGAAAACTCAGTCTAATAAAAGTACAGTATAATCTCAATATAACAAAGCTCAGGAGCTGAAAGGTTTGGTTCGATATATTAAGGTTTTGATCTATTAAAATATCTTATTATAACGAATCTATATAGTCTTGAGTACCTCGCTATAATAAAGGTTTATAACCTATACTGTACAACTTAGCTTGAGTCAATTATATATTGTAAATATGATTTATTATGAGAATAAGCTAATTAAATCTTAAAAGTTGAAAATTTTATGTTTTTTAGCTTTTTTTGTAAGTTTAAAATCAAGTTTAAAATAAGTAAAGCTTCAGTAATAAGAACATAATCAAACTAGATTTCAAAGCTAATAAAGAAGATACTATATTTATAAGGTTCATATTAATAATATATGATTACATGTATTTATTGTACATTATTAATGATACTGCATTTCAAAATGCAGCGTATATACTGTAATTTGAAAAGAATCTATAAATTAAAGTCTTACATAATTAATACTACATATACGAGTATAAATTAATAAATAAATTATTTCTAATACCATGTAAATCATGTAAATAAAACTATAAATTATAAATATACTGTTTAATCAATAGTTTTGTCTTTGCCCATTAAAATTTCTAACCTAAAATTAGATAACAGTAAACCTAGTAAACATTTCATCTGAATAATTAAAGTTATAACTTAATATTAACTATACTGTATATAATATCACTAACAATTAAATATAGTACAGCACTCAGAGTTGTCACATCATGATGTTTAATTAGTTTCAATTTTTTTTAGCATATATCCAAAAAATTAAAACCAATTGGACGTTGTGATGTGACAACCCTGATAGCACTTGCTTAAATTCTAATTTACCTTAGACACAATACTTCATTCAATTATATGTCTTAATAGAGTATGAATACCATAAATTCTTCTTTGTAAGATAAGTTTAAGATTGGTTTGCGTTTCTTTCTACTATTAATAGCAATTAAAATATAGTAGTTAGTCTACATTAATTATAAAAGTTTTGAAAATAAACTATTAATAATTTCAAACTTGATTGAATCTATTATTAAAGGAAAAAACTGGTAAAATCTTGGCCTTTATAGGCTTAAGTTCATAAAGTAATATTTTATGAACACTATAAGAGTTCTTAGTAACTGCAATTGTGATAGAAGTGTCTACTAAGAAATCTACAGTAAAGGACTTGATTACTTGTTAAGTTTAATAAAGTTAGTGTATTCTTGCAAAAAAGAATAACTATAGAATTAAAAAAAAAAAAAGTACTCATCATTTTACTTTAACTTATAAGAATAATAAATTAAAATTTGAATGTTCAATAGTCAAAAAATTCTAATTACTGTAATAAGAATATCAGTTGATCTATCTGCACTAATTAATAACTCCTTATGTTACTACTTTGAATCTATTAGTTAATAATTAATAATTAATGTTGAAATACTACAAAACAATATTACGATTATGAATATAAAATTCTTAATACAGTAGATATTTCATTGTTTTTTTTAAAAAAAAAAAAATTTAACGATATTTATATATACTGAATAGATGTGAATATTTAGAATATGGTATTAGAAACTTATTAAAAATTAATCTGAATAACTTTAAAAACTTACCTAAGAAAACTTAATGCTATGAATTTGAAAAGCTAAATTAAATTTTAGTTTGTATATTTAACCTTTAATTATATCAACTCATCTTATCCTCTATAATTAATATATTTTCTTTAACCTATATCTTATAAACACTTTCTAAAACAAATATAAATAGTTATTCATTATTGCTAAAGAAATTCTCTATATTTAATTGTTTTTTTTGTCGAGTAATTAAACTTAAAATGCGTTTCTTAAGTGAGTTAATAACCTTTGAGTCTTCATTTTCAATACGTAAAGTTTCAGATAGATTCAATAATAACAACCTTATATTCTCTAAGCTTTCTAGTACTAAGTTAAGTAGAATTTGAGGTGTGGGTTTACTCTCATTATCATCATTATCATTCTCTTGAAGAGTAGCTAAAATTTCTTAGTTTGAAGGGATCTCAGTTGTAGATAAGTCATTGTCAATTTTTATATATTCTGAAGTAGGTAAAAGATCATCAGAATTAATTAGAAATTGTTCAATAAGATAATAAACTTCTCTTTCATTATCTAGATATTCATCATAATGTGAGAATTCTTGTAGAAAAAAATGATCATTATTCAATTCAACTAGAAGAATTTCTGTTTTATGCCAACAATTCCTAATTGTTTTACTTGATACTTCATCTTATGCTAATGCATAATAATCTATTGCTTCTTTTATATTGACTAGGACCAGTTCTGACTGAGTTTTAAGTGCAAATTCATATGTGTTCAAATGGTTTGAAATAAGAAAATGTCTATATTTGGTCTAAATAAATAAATATTTGGTTAGCGTATAATAATAGCATGTTACAGACTTGTCAACTAATTTAGAACATCTTAAAACAAGAATAAACTACTCTTTTTCCTTTTTTTGTCACTTTTTTTTTATTACTTCTTTTTTATCTTCTTTTTATTATTATTTTTTTTATCTTTTTTTTTTTTAGAATAAGAATATTCTTGATAATAGTATACAAAATTAATTAGCAAACTTGTAATACTGTACTTACTTTAAAAGAAATAATTATCCTAGCATCTATCAGTTGAAGATGAGCTATAGTATATTTAGGCAAGGGCTCTATTTTTATATTAATTAATACTATATTGTCTTCAAGATCATGAGTTGGTGTATTATTAATTAAAAGTAATATTTGGTGATTTTTAAGACGTATTATTAAATTCAAATTTTTTATATAATGTTGCCAAATAGATTTTTGTATCCAAGCAGTCTTGTTCTAGAAATACTCAACTGGTAATTTTTTTTTGTCAATATTTCTAAGCACATGTGAGTTTTTATACTTATGGATGAACAATGGTTTTAATTTTTCTGTTCCTGTTACATTAGAAGTTAATAAAATTGTAACTCTTTCTTTTGCTTTTTTTGTTTTTGAAACTAGACCTGTTGCTAATGTACAGGAAAGCTCCATCTGGTAATACAAACTAGTTTCATTACAATTGAAAACATCCTCAAGCCTATAAGGTTGAATAACACTTTGTAGTTTACTTCTAAATTCAGGTAATTTTTCTAAAGGTACACTATCAGCTTCACCTTGCCTCTTATACTTACTAATATTGTGTCTTTTTTTAAAGTTATATAACCAACTATTTGAAGTGTTAAATTTATCTTCATTCAGTAATGATGCAAATTCTTTCATCTTATTTTGGATAAGATAGCCTGTTAATGTTTGCTTATTACCTATAACATGTTCTACCCAAAGTACCACTGCCAATTCAATGTTAACAAAAACAGGTTTTTTGCTTCTCTTATTTGTTGCATCTTTTGAACCTAAATTGATTGATAACCAATGATCTGACTTTGCCAAAATTTCATTACATGTTGATTCACTGATACCATATTGGGCAGCAAGATCATAATTTTTAATACTAGGTTCATTCTTTTTTTGAAGACATAAATCATATCTTTGTTTGTTAGTTAAAGTAACCTTTTTTTTCTTTTGAATTTTGCTATTACTATTATTGTTTTATCACTTATTTGTACCAGTATCCATTACTGCATTTGTTAAATGAAAAATGTGAAAATTTTAACTTTTTTTTTATATTATAATATTAATGATGTTATACAAATGCTTCGTTATCTCATTTAATAATTTATTATATAAAGGTATTTATTAAAATAAGGTAATGTTGTTATAAACAAAAAATAAATTATTTCATTATATGTTATAACAAGGTTTATAATTAAATTCATTATATCAAGATTAATTTATTAATAAAAGATTTTAGCTGGAAAAAATCTTCATTATAATGCCATATTCAGTTTATTAAGATTCGTTATATCAAGATTATACTGTATCACATATAGTGCCAAATCTCTGCAGGATAGAGCCACTTCTAATAATTCCTATTCTGAACATCATACTTCACATAGACTTTTTCATAGAGTTTCATATTTGACTATAGACTCCTTAAATAAGGTTATAGAGTATTTTTCGTCTCTAGTTGGTCTTGAACTATTAACCTTGTCTGTGAAGGGTTGGTAGCTTAACTACTAAGCTATGAGTACCAAACTCTTTAGAAATTATATATTTAAAATTAATATTTAAAGTTTTATTTAAAAAATTATAAAAATTAAAAGTAGAAGTAGACAAATTTAAGATATTACAAATTAAAAGATAGACTTTTAGTAATACTTTCATTTTTATTTTTTTATTATAGAATAAAAATAAACCTTTCTTTTACTTTTATATAATGTATTTTAAATTAGAAATATATCATTAATAATATTTATATACTAAATATTATAGCAGAAATATCTATACCAGAGAATTTAATTATATTTTGATCTTTTTTTTTTTTTTTTTTTTTTTTTTTTTACTTTATACAAATGCTATTAGCTGAAACTTTATTGGTTATTTGATAGTAGGTAATAATACATATTGTGAAGATACAACTAGTCACATATACAACTTTAGATTGTCTATTTAAGTAGTCTGCTCGAAGGTTTTATACTAGTTGCAATACCTGAAATCTATTTGAAGATTCCTTATTTAAACCCTCTGGCCCTATGACTTACCTGTTTCTATCTATTTATACCAAGCCAGCCTAACTCCATGCTACTTCTCTAGGAAGATATCTGAGCTGACATATATCCACAAACTTTATGATTCGAAGTCTAGATCCATCTCAGGTACCCTTTCACTAACTTCTAAATTAATAGATGCTGTGATACCCAAATATGCTACGCTATATCCCAATCTAGCTTGCATATACCCTTATTCGATGTTCATACAAACCTGGTTCCTACTGTAGTCTTCTACTAAATTAGTCATCTGTACCTCCAGATATCACACGAAGTAGATTCTCCTAACTCTGTTACTTGGTGTTACCTGCTTTGCCACCAGATATCATATGAGACAGATCCTCCCAAATCTAGTTAGCTGCCAAGCCAAGTTGGTGTTACTATATGACCTTATATAATAGACTTACTCGCATCTGTTTCGTCAATCCTTCTGTACTTAGGACTTACTCATATCTATTTCACTAATCTTTTTGTATACAGATTTCCTTTTCTAGATCAGATGTTAACTGGTATAACCATCAAAATCTGTACTAATTCATCTAACTTGAAATTTCTACTATGCAGGTCTCCTGCTCATAGATCCTATCAAGATTTATTTATATAATATTACATCTCGCCGAATGCCTTGTCACACTTCCAATACCTAATTGGTATTGGTGCAATGTGATTTACAGGGTTACAACCCTAGAAATGAGCAGAGTTTACTGTAAGTTGAATACAGATGTCTAGGTAATTATTCAATTCTGTATACAGTAGGATTTGAACTCTAGACCTCTTGCATGGTAGTCTGGCAACCTAACTATTACACTAAGATCACCAGACCTATATTTTGATCTTTTAGTATATTTATTTGCATTAATAATATATTTAGTAGGTATAAAAGTTATATATATATTAATAATAGAAATTAAAATTTGTTTAGTAAAACTTCATATATGTAATACTTTGATCATTTTATTTGTATAATTTATATATAGTTAGTTGGTATAAAATTTTAGATCTGTATATAAAATTAACGTGAGTTTAGTAAGTATAATTTTTTATCTATATACATATTTAAGATAAATATTAAAGTACTAATTATTCAATAATTTTAACTAAATTAAAACTTTACTAACAAATTGAAAATAATAAATTAGATAAGTTACTAAAAATATTATACTATCTATTTAAGTTATTTAGTATAATATTCACAAAATTAATACTATTTATCTAATAATTTAGAAATATAATCATTATTTTTTTGATTTAATATTGTAATCAGGTTCTTTAAAATATACTATATTACTTATTAACTTTTATTTGATGAGTCTAATGATTTCAAAATATTCTAAGTTTAGATTGCTAAGAAGAAATTTTCATAGTAAATCTCAAATAATTAGATAAAATTTTTTAACAAAATATGAAAAACTAATATCAATATAATGAATTATTTATTAGTTCTAGTAAGAAACTAATTTGTGATTTACTATAGAAATTTTTTTTTGACAACTTATACTATTAATAATTTGATACTATTGTAAAAATTTAAGATTTTTATAAAGTACTAACATATTATTTATAGCTTTATATTATAAAGAGTTACTATATAATTTAAGATTCTATGAAAGTTTTATTATTTATTTTAGAATAATTCTTTGTTTAAGCTCTTGAGTAGCTATTCAATGCTATCTAATATTTGATAAGTTTTTCTTACTAACTTCAATTATTTATCTGTATTAAATTTATTAATATTTTGAGGTCAAGTGAACTTAGTGTAGTGGTTAGATTGCCAAACTACCATGCAAAAGGTCTAAGATTCAAATTTCACTGTCAACAAATTTGAATAATTATCTAGACCTTTGTACCTAACTTACAGTAAACTCTGTTTATTTCTAGAGTTATAACTTTGTAAATTATATTACACTAATATTATTCAGATATTGAAAATATAACAAGGCATTTGGAGAGATGTAATATTATATGAATAAATCTTAATAGGATCTATAGGCAGAGGATCTGCATGGTAGAAATCCTGAGTTGGTAAAGTAGTATAGCTTTCAATAGTTATACTAGCTAATGCTTGATCTGAAAAAGAAACTGTTGCTCTAAAAATGTAGATCGAAAGAGGTACAAGTAAGTTTATTCTACAAGAAGAATTAGCAACACCAACCTGGCTTAGTAGCTAACTAAATTAAGAGAATTTATCTTATGAAATATCTGAAGAGATTAGCAAACAGAAAACTAGTAAAGAGCTACAGTAAGAACTGAGGTTGTATGAACATCTACAAGAGTCTAAACTAGGTGAATTTGTAAAATAGATATGAACTGTTCTAGTAGGTATGTTTCAAGGTTAACTAGAACTCTGCAAGCTCACAATATGTTGAGCAATAAGTATCCTGAGAGGATCTAAACTGGAGTTAAAAAATAGATATGTAACAAGCTAGTTAGCTTAAGTAGTTAGGTGTTATAGTGATATTAGTTTGTAACAGTATAGGTTAGTTAAATAGAGTATTTTAAATAGATAACTTACAGATAGGTTACAGGTATAGTAGTATAGTGTAGAACTAATCAAGTAGTCTATTGTCTATGCAGTAGACTACTTAAATTAGATAATAACTAAAGTTGTACATATGGCTTGTTATATACTCTTCATATAATTACAAACTGTAGAGATTATCTATATGTAATCTCATATATCAAACTAATAAAAATTGTTTGGTAGGTCTGGTGATCTTAGTGTAGTAGTTAGGTTGCTAGACTGCTATGCAAGAGGTCTGGGGTTCAAATCCTACTGTCAACGAATTTGAATAATTACTCAGACCTTTGTACTCAACTTACAGTAAACTCTGTCTGTTTCTGGAGGTTACAACCCTATAAATCATGTTGTACCAATGTCAATCAGATATTAGAAGTGTGATGCAATACTTGAGTTATATTGCACGAATAAATCTTGATAGAATCTATGGACAAAGGACCTGCATAGTAGAAATTCTGAGTTTGGTGAAGTAGTATGAATTTCAATGGTCAAGCCAGTTAATATCTGATCTAGTGAAAAACCTGAGTATGAAGGATGTAAGATCGATAGATATGAGTAAGTCCACTGTGTAATGCAGCCTGGTGCTTTGCATTAGTGGTAACACCAACTTGGCTTGGTAGCTAACTAGATTGGGAAGATCTACTTTGTGAAACATCTGGCTAGAACTTGGAGGACTATATCTGGTAGAGGGCTACAGCAGAAACTGAGTTCGTATGAACATCAACAAGGGTAACTATAAGTCACCTAATTGAGTAAGTACTGTAATATAGAGAGTAGACCAAAATTCAGGGTACACTTGTAAAAACTCAAAATGGCATGATACACTGAGCTAGTAGTAGTAACACAAAAAACAAAGGTATACTAGTCCTTTAGAACACCAATTATGTGGTAGTAGTATATCTGTATTATAAAATCTATAGCTGGAAGCAACTCATGTTGTGAAACATATCCTGGATCTCACCAACACACAGAAGTACCTATAAATGAAAATTAGTGTATATACAACTTATCTTTGACATTACATTCGAGTGAGTCCGTATCTTAGAATACCAATATCATAGCAACCCAAATTGCACCAAATTGGGAGTAGCCGTGAGGTTACGAATGCCTCATCTAGTTACCAATTTGGGAGTTATTTATAAGGAGTATGGGAGATACAGTGAATATAGAAACAGTGATCTTACAAGAGATAAAGTACTTATAGGAATCTAGATAATACATAGTATGGGCTATAGACTACTTAGTAGGTCTTGTACGAGAATAGATAGTACGTATTAATACTATATGTCCTAAGCTTAAATAAGAATATATAGAATTAGTTTGAAATTATAATATGTATATTAGTTGTAATGAATAATGTAATTCTTAATAAACGAAAGTTGAGCTGAGTACTCATCTTAACGTCAAAAAAAAAAAAATTGTTTAGTAATATAAGCTACCTTAAAAATAATAATAATAAAAAAAAAATTTATTAATATTTTAAATTTATATGTAGATTTTAATTTTACTTTTAATATACATATATTAATTTGAGTCAATTAATAAATAGTATATAGCTTTTTAGATAATTAGTTAAGTTATAAACCTGTATATTCTTAAATAAAGGTTTTTAAAAATGTATTTTTTGAAATAGCATATGAGAAATATAGATTTGCTACTATAGCTTGATCAAATAATATTTTCTGTAATATAACTATTTTATTTTATTTCTAAAATTATCATTAGGAAAAAATTAATAAAGTAAATTATTTCTATTATAATATGAATCTAATTATGAAGTATATAGAAAATTTAGAACAGATTATATTAATACTAATTTCTAATTTTAACTCTAATAGTCAAATGAGTATTACTAAAAGAAAATATAATATTAAGTTTTTAATTTTATTATTTGAGTATTGCAGAATGAAAACCTGAAAGTAAATATTTAAGTTTTTATTGAAGTAGACTTAGCTCATTTTTCTATAGCCAAAATAATTCTTTAAAGCTAAATCTATTATAATAAAAATTTAAATATTCATTTTTAGATTTTTATTCTATATTATTAATTTTTAGTAAAAGTAATATGATTTATGCTACATATATATTGATATAATAATTAAACAGAAGAATAATACAGATATATTTCTAGCTATTAATTAAATTATATGATGAATACTATAATAAAGAACTCTAATATTAATGATAAATAAGAAGATCACATAATTACAATAAATAGAATTAGATATTATTCTTTAGGCAATTTCTATTTGAATATAGTGTATCAATACACTAAGTAATACAAAAGTATTAGAAAAGCTAATCAAAATTCAAGATCAAGTGTAATATATAAATCTTTTTTATATAACTAAAATAAAGAATTTTTTTAAAAAAATACGAATATTTAAAAATTTTATTTATAAAACTGCTTTTGAGACTCTAAATAAAAAAATTTCTTGCTTAATTCTATATATAAACCTTGCTCTAACCTAAATTCTAAGCCTCTTTCTAACTCTAAAGTTAATTAAATCTATTTTTTTTTATAAAAAATTGTTTATTTTTTATAAAAAATTAAAATCTGTATTTCAAATACTAGATATTAAATTAGATTTATTCTATTCTTTATTACTATAAAATAAAACCTGATTTTAAATATACTTCATTTATTATAAAAAGTATATAGATTTTGTCTTAAAAATAACTTTATAAAATATAGTAATTACTATATTCTGTAAGGTTATTTTCAAAGCAAAGACTAATATAATCATTTATAGAATCTATAATCTTGTAATTGAGATATGTAAACAACTTCTGGGTTTTACAAAATAACATACTAAGAATTTAGAAAAAACTAAAGGATAAAGTAATATAAATAGATTAGATTAAAAATATTTATAAGAGAAAATATATGGAACCAAGAAAAAGTAACTAGATTAGTAGGAATAATAACTAAAGAGTATGGTAAGAAGATAATAGCAGAAGAAAGTATAGCAGTAATAGGTCTAGAGGATTATATAGATAAAATGATCACAGAAATATTAGAAGTAGATAGCAGTATAGTATCAGTAGCTAGAGAATAGAAGAAAGTAATAGAGAGAACAGCAATGACAGAAGGAATTGATAAAGTTAAAATTGTATTAGGACAAGAAGTTTTAAATGCAATAGTAGAAAAAGAGGAACTTATAATCCAAGAAAGCGAAAACAAAACAGATATAGAAATACCAGATCTACTTGACTTATCAAGAACTGATAACAGATCAACAGAGATAGGAATGTTTTCAGAAAAAGACTACTCGTTAGCAACAGAAATATTAGAAGAAAATCACATCCATCAAAGAAATTCAAGAAACAGTAACAATCATAACAAAATCTAATCAATATTCTGATTCTATAAAAGAATTGGAAAAAGACTTTACTTCTGCAAAATCTGACTCCTCTCTAGAGAGAAGCATTTGAGCACCAAGTAAGGATAGATATGAAGGAAAGAAAAATATAAATGCTAAAGTAGCAGCAGTCAAAGTCTTTGGAGATAATGCAGTTTATAGAGAAAAATCATTGAGATAGTCAATTAGAAGAAATACACATCTTAAAAAAATATCAAAAAAGTTTGAACAAGGCAATCTTTGGTATACTCTCATATTTGACTGCTTAAAAGGCTATAAAGAAGCAAAAAAGAAACTAGAAAGTAAAAAAGAAGAATATGAGTAAGCCAAACTAATCCTAGAAGAAAGTATCGAAGAAGATAAGAGTACTCATATTTTAGCAAATAATAAAGCAGAAATATCAAACCAAGAAAGAGAAAAGAAGAGAAATAAACAGGTAAAGGCAGAACTAGAAAAGGTTCTAATAAGAAGAAAGAAGAAGGATACAATTGAAGATGAAAACAAGATAACAGTTTGGGACCTACCAAGCTGAGCAAAAAGAATACAAGTCTTTGAGACAGTTCAATTCTTGGGAAGAGTGGCGTATATAGAGATGATTAAGAGTATGTATAATAAAACAAGAGCAGAAGTTAACTTCGAAAGAGGTACAGTTGAAAGAAGGAAATTGAATGAGATTTGGTATTTGCTTTTTATAAACCAAGTACTAGTAAGAATAACAGCAGGTACTAACAATTATGAATTACTTTATCTGAGAAACAAATTTAGCAAAAGACTACTTAACCTACTTGAAAATACAAATGAGGTACTACTATAAAGACAAGTTAAAAAATTAGAAGCTAGTATACTATATATCTTTAAAAATTCGAACAACAACAATATAGGAAGTGTGACAGTATATTTTGACAAACAAGAAGATATGTTTAATATCTCTAGTTTCTCAATGAACTACTACAATAACAAACTAAGATGAGCAGAGACAAAAGGATAAGAAGACGAAGCAGCCAGAAATATAAGATTTAAAGAATATAAGAAAACTGAAACACAACAAAAAAAGAGTACAAAAAGCTTAGGAAAAAGAAAAGAAACTGAACAGGAACAAGAAGATAAATATTTAAAATTTGTACAAAATAGAGTATAGAGAGAAAATAATCATCAGCTAGAGACAGAAAGTAGTATAGCAAATAGATCATATAGAGATAGTTATGATACATATAGTAACCCAATGGTAGTATCTAGAGATAGTGATAGAGAAAGATGCAGAATATAAAAAGAAAATAGTTCCTAAAAGAGATATAAAGACAACAAAAGAGAAAAGCTAAATATGCAAAGCAATCAGAGGAATGGAAACAATAACAGATCTCTAGAATATATAGCCTTCTTAGTTTAAAACCTAGAAGAAAAGCTTAGTGACTTAAATATAAAAAGCCTAAATCACTCCTAACTTATATACTAGTTGAATTAAAGAGAGCCTTACTTGTACAAGAAAGAAAACTTGTATAACAAAATAAGGCAAAGCAAAATAAAAACTAAATTAGAGCAATTGATAGGATGAATAAGAGAGATGAAAGGGCAATAGAGATTAGAAAAAGTATTAAAATAGCAGCACATAATATTAATGGTCTAAAAGGTAATAGACATAAATTAGGAGCACTAATAGATAAATTTAGAGAAGAAGACTACAATATAGTAGGAGTAATAGAGACAAATATTATAGAAAAAGAAGGTCAATATATAACTAAATATTAAGAAAGTATAGATAGCTTTTAGACTAATGCAGAAGAGGATAAAAACAAAAGCTTAGGAATAGGTATAATAGTAAACAAAAAGTGGTCTAAGCATATAGGATAAATTAAAAAACATAGCAGCTATCTATTAGAGGTTCACTTCTTTTTCAAACAACTAGAACTCATAGTTTTTATAATTTATATAGCACTAAATAGTTTACTAAGAAGAAACGAAGTACAAAGAATAATAATGAGAGAAATAGCATAAAGAAAACCAAATATACACTTTATAATTATGGGTAATTTCAATTATATCACCTAACCAAATATTGACAAAAGTAACAATATAAACAGCAACTTCAAAAAACTTCTCCTTTATAATTAGATAGTGAAACAGAGCTTTATTAATATGTTTAGAGAGCTATATTCTAGTGAAAAAGAATTTTCATAGAGCAATAGAAAAGATAGTATAAGAATAGACCAAATATGGATCTCAAAGAGTCTAAGTTTTGAATTTAAAGATGCTTTAATCGAAGAAATGAGCTTGTATATGAGTAGTAATCACAAACTAGTAGTAGCAAAAATACTACTAAATTATCTAAACTTTAAAGATAGTTTAGCATATATTAAAAGAAAAGGTGTAAAGAGAACAATTTTCTTATATAATAAAGCAACAGAAGAAAATTAGAACAATTACAGAAACAAGCTGCAACAATTGCTAAAAAAAAAGCTAAACAGAAGCTATAAATAGATGATCATTCTAAAACAAATGGTGAAAAATCTATAGTTAATATAGATTTAAACAAGAAATGAAACGTTATAAGCAATTATATTAAACAAGTAGCAGAGAATGAGATCCCTTGCAAGAAGGTGCTAAATTCAGGTCACAATAAAGTTCTAAAGAAATTTTGCTCAGAATTGCAAATTGCAATAAGCTTAATAAAAAAACTAGTCAAAGATTGCAAAAAGAAACTAGGAACTAGAAGAATAGAAGGAGAACAAAAAGATATTGAGCGAGAAGTTGGAAAAATAAACTAAAAAACAGAGTTAAGTATTATAATACTGGAAACTCTGTGGAGCGAGTAGCTACAAGAAGAGCTCACAAGATAGTGGTCAATACTCAAAAGCAAATTAGTAGTATAGAACAGTATAGCAAGCAGACTAGAAATAAGAGATCATGTAAACTACAGATGCGAAATAATAAGAGATAACTAGAGAAGAATGATTAATAGTCTGCTAGAAAAACTATTCAAAAAAGTAGTGATCAACAGATTACTCTCAGATAAAAGAAGAAGCAAAAAATTATTTAATGATCCTAACGAAGTCTTAAAAAGAACAGCCAATCACTTCAAAAACCAGTTCAAAAAAAAAACTTTCAATAATAAGAATTCTTAGACAGCTAGGAAGAAATATATAAACTAATGATGAGAATTGATGAAAACTGCTATAAGAATTTAAATAGTAGAATAACAAAAGAAAAATAGTTCTCAATACTACAAAAGCTCAAAACAAATATAGCACCAGGTTTATCGAGAATTAGATATATTCTGATTAAACAAGTGAGTGCAGAAACATAAGTAGTCTTTAAAAATTTTGCTAGTCAATGTCTAAAAGTAGAACAAATCCTACTTAAATAGAAGATTGAACAGACTTATCCAATACCTAAAAATATAAACTAGCAATTTAATCTAAATAATATAAGACTAATAGTACTTCTGGAAACCTTCAGAAAGTGCGTAACTAAAGTTTATATAGTCAGATTAGAGAAAATAATAAGAGAAAACAATATGCTAGAAGGGTCAAACTTCACAGGGCTAATAGGGAGTTCAACAAAAAGCCCAATTCATATCTTGAGTATGATAATAGAAGAAGTGAAAGAGAATAACAAAGAGCTCTGGATTATGCTACAAGACATAAAAAAAGCATTTGATTCTATGAGTCTAAAATCATTAAAACTAGCTCTCCAAAGAATAAAGCTACTAGTAGTCAGATAGAACTTTATACTAGATTTGTTTGACCAAAGACAAACTAGAATAATTATAGCATTATGCCTTACTGAACTAATAATAGCAGAAGATAGTATAGAATAAGGAGAAATGATCTTATCTCTAATCTGAAGAATTTTTTACAATCTCTTGCTAACAAAAATTAAAAAAAAACAAGAAGCTTAGATATGAGATAGATGTTTTCTAGAAAGAAAATCTAGAAAGGGAAGAAAGAATAACTAAAAGAATCAGACAAGCTGTAGTTACCTTTGCAGATAACACTATATAGATAGCAAACTCTAAGGAGCAGCTTGAAGAAACTATTCAAATCACAGAAGAATTCTTCAAGTTCAATGATATTTAGATAAATCTATCCAAATTAAAACTTATTGTAATAAACTCAAATATCTATATAGATGATCACAAAATTATAGTAGATAAGCAAGAAGTTTATACAACTAAAGAAAAAGAAGCAGTCAGATTCTTAGGAATTTGGATTAGACAAAAAATAGACAAAAAACAGATTGTAAACAAAGCTAAGCAAATAACAAGACTTTTCGCTAACATAATCAAAAAAAAGATAGTCTTATCAAGTCAAGTTCTTTATATTAATAATGTATGTTTAATACCAAAATTAGAATATATATTGCAAAGTATCTTCTTAACTAAAGAGGAATGTGAAAAGATACAGCAACCATATGTGATGATTGCTAAAAACAAATTAGGTTTAACAAGAATATTTCTAAACTTTGTAATATCACATAGTGGGATCTTGAATATGCGAACACTATGGAATTCACTAAAAACAAAGCAAACATTAAGTCTTATAAACAGACTCAACAAAAATTGCAAAGTTAAAGATATCATAGAGATTAGAATAAGGCAAGGCCAACAAATCATACGCTGTATAAATAGTATTTGAACTGAAAAGCTAAGAGATAGTGAGAAAAAACTACTTAAAAATAATCTTGCAGGCCAGATTATTCAAGACAACCTAAATCTAGGCCTAGAAATAATAGCTGACCAAAGAGAATAGGTAATTAATTTAGGTAGAATACTGATTAAAAGCCTAATTAAAACTAAAACTTTCATTAAAGCTTCTAAGATTCTTAATGAACTTGATATATAAGTACTGAAGCAATTGTTAGATTCTGAAGGATCATATCTAGTAATATAGCAACAGCTCAAAATCTCTAAAAAGAAGTCAAAAAAAGGTAAAAAGGCTTCCTAGTTCAAAGAAATCAAGAAAAAAGTACTAATCAATAATAAAAGTAAAGAAGTTAGTGATAAGTTTAAAACAGGTATAGAAAACAATCTAGGAATGCAGAATCTGCTTGAAGAAATTTCTCTAGACAAAAGAAAATACGAATAGATTATCTATGAAGATATGCATAGCAAAAGCAGAAGGATAGGAAGAGTACAAAAGAAAAAGGAAAGTAGTGTTCTTGTAGAGTATTGGGAAAACCAAGAAAATTCTGAAATGCAAGAAATAATAAGAAAATGTGAAGGCTATTCAAATAACAAAGAAAAAGCATATAAAGAGTACAGAACCTGGTAACCTAAAAGAAAGATTCTAGGAGTAATTCCAAAAAACTGTGTAAACAGAGAAACAGAACTAGTAAATTTCACACTAAAATCAATAGCTTCAAGTAGAGATTATCAAAAAATGAAAATAAACAAATAGTCTTTTGTAGGTTTAAAGACAATTGAGAAGTATGAACTCAAAATAATAGAAGCACAAAACTTTGATGTGAATTTAGCAATAGCACTAAAGAAAGAAGCAAAAGAGATTAAGTTAAAAAGAAAGAAAGTAATAGATTTTTATACAGACAGATCTTTAGGCAAAGGAGAAGAAAGAAGAAATATGAGAGTAGAATAGGTAGAAATAGATCAGATAGAAGATAGCTTAATTAGTATAGGAAACTTGAAAGTTGTTAACTGGCTAACATTAACTAAGACAGAAATAGTAGAAATTTGGTTAGTTTTGCTAGTAGTATAATGCAATACTATAGTTAGGGTTTTTATAAATAGTGAACAAGTAATAGACAGTATACTAAAAGCTTGCAAAACTGAGCAATATAGCAGATAGATTAGAATGGATAATAGAATAATCTTAGAGAAAATTGCTTCACTTGTTAATCAAAAAGGTATTAAACTAGAGCTCGAAAAGGTTAAAAGCTATACTGATAACAAATAGAACAATAAAGCAGATCAACTGGCAAAAGAAGACAGAAATTTATGCATGATTCTAAACCTCGACAAAGTCAAAAGTGAAAACTTTAACTATGACATAGCATGGAAATCAAACAGAATTGAGTGCTCAGTTAAGCAGTTTGTCACTAAGCTAACAAAAAGTTTCAATGATACAGAATAGGTATATCAAAAAAAGGATAAGCAAAATGAAAGTTCAAAGTATAACTGGAAAAGGCTATGGCAAAGAATTAAAAAACAAAGAGGAATAAATTGCCTTTCAATAAAAGACAGTAGATATCTTATTTTACAGATTAAATGCTTGATAAATTGTCTTCCAATACTTAGTAAACTCAAGAAGTGAAAACCAGACCTATACAAAAATGACTTGCATTCTCTGCAAAAAAGAAACTCCTGAAAACTTCAATGATCTGCTCAAATGCTCAGCTTTACAAGACTTATAGAAACAAATAGAGAAAGCAGTAATAGAAGGTATTAACAAGCTCTTAGTAGAGGAAAATGATAGCCTAGTCTTGATATCAAAAATCAAAGAAATTGTCTTTTCAAAAGACAAAGAAAGTCAATACCAGAGGAGGAAAGAGCTTGTAATTGACTTGGAAGAAAAGAAAATGGCCAAAGATCTAAAGTTGCTAACATGGGAAAAAAGTGTTACAAGAACCTAACTTGATAGTATCTTCTTTATAACCTAAAGAAGCTTTTCAAAAATTATATAGAATTGGCGATATGAGAAAGTAATTTTTTAGGAAAAAAAAGAAGGGATTATAGCTAAGTCAAAAAAGAGCATAATGAAGAAAATAAAGCTAAAAGAGAGAACTCTAGCAGATGAAGAAAAGAAAAAGTTACTAGCAGAAAAGAGAAAAGAAAGAGGAAGGAAAAAAGAATGGATAATAGCTTTAGTAGAAAACATATTTAAAAAAGAAATTAAGGAGAGTAGTTCAAGTTGATAAAGCTTTCTTTGAATTAGTTAGACCAATTATTCTAGTCATCTGACTAGTGTGACAGGTTGCACCTGAGCACTCTAGAAGCAACTAGGTGAGGTCAAACTTAGAAATTAGATAGATTTTTTTTAATCAAATATAACTTGGCTATGGCTTTAGTTAACAACTTAATAAAGTTTATAATGTGACTGTCAAAGGAAAAAAAAAAAAATTAAGATATGTAAATGTTCATACAATCTCATACAAACTAGCTTGATAATAGTAATCTTAGCTAATCAAAATTTTTCAACTAGCTAAGCTGATAAAATTTTATTAGCTTAATTAGCTTAGTTAATTTTTTAGAATTTTTTAAAAGATTATGTTCATATATTTTCTATATTAGAATGTTATAATAAAATTAATTAGCTAATTTTTAAAAAAATCAACTAGTTAAACTAATTTTTTCACTATTAGCTAGAATCACTACTTGATAATACTATACAAAATATGCAATTACTAAAAATTAAAATACTGATAAAAAAAGATCTGACAATCTTAGTATAATGGTTAGGTTGCTAGACTATCATACAAGAGGTTTGGAGTTTAAATTCTACTGTCGACAAATTTGAATAATTACTTGAACCTTTGTACTCAACTTACAGTAAACCCTGTTTGTTTTTGGAGTTGTAACCCTATAAATCACATTGCATCAATATCATTTGGATATTAGAAGTATGACAAAATGCATAATATTACATGAATAAATCTTGATAGGATCTACAGGCAGGGAACTTGCATAGCAGAAATCTCAAGTTGGTGAAGTAGTATGGCTTTCAATAGTTATACTAGCTAATGCTTGATTCAGAAAGGAAACTATTATCAAAAGATGCAGATCGAGTTGGGTGCACATAAATTTATTCTACAGAGAGGATTAGTAACACCAACCTGGCTTGGTGGCTAACTAGATTAGAAGGATCTGCTTCATGAAATATCTAAGAAGATAGACACAGAAAACTGGTGGAGAGCCACAGTAGGAACTGGGATTATACAAATATCTACAAGAGTTTAAGCTAGGTGAATTCATAAAATATGTACAGACTACTCTAGTAGATATACTTCTGAGGTTAACTGAAGCTCTGCAGCTTATAATATATTGAGTATACATATTCTGAGAAGACCTAAGCTGTGCAAAGAATAGATCTACTAGTGAACTAGCTAGCTTAAGCAGTTGGTCACAGTGGTGACGTTAGTTTGGAATGAGAGGAAGAGTTAATGATTAGAGTGTTTAAATAGATAACTCACAGGTGGGTTGCAGATATAACAGCATAGTGTAGAACTAACAGATGATCAATTGTCTGTATAGCAGACTACTTAAATTAGACAATAATTAAAGTTGTGCATGTAGCTTGTTGTATACTCATCATATAACTGTAAACCTTTAGGAAACTATTCATATGATAGTTCTATAATAACAAACTAATAAAATCTAATCAGCTAAGGAGGTTACCTTAATAAAAAAAAAAAAAAAAAAATATTGATAAAAGTTTAAAGCATTATCATATTAAGTAAATCTACTAAAAATTTTAATATATTAATGAATTAATAATTTATCTTTACTAAATATGAATGAAATAAAGAAATGAGATAAGAGGCTTCATGTAATGAATAATTTTTGTACTAAATCTAATTCCAAAATTTAATTTTCTAGCAAATTTTTTATAGCAGCAATTTTAATACTTTTTACTAAAACATTTTTAGCAAATACTTTATAACTATTTAAGAAATTTAAAGAAATAAGAAAACTAACAAAAATATATTATTATAGTCTTCAGAGATTCTTATTAAACCTACTAAAATTAATTAAAGAATAAATTTAATTAGAATTCTGGAAGCTATAATCATATATATTTGTTAGTATCTAATTATTATTTACAAATTCAATATATTTACTATAATATTAGTTCTATATATTCAAATTTATAAAAATAAATATTATTAATTTTTAATAATATTTTTTTGATAATATTTTTAACTTTTGAATTTATATTTATCAGTATAATAGATATGCTAAAAGCATTTCAGTATATTGAATACTCTGAAAGTATTTTAATATAATAGATTTACTAGAAGTATTTTGCATATCTAAATTTTTAGAGCTAGCTTTATCTCTTTTAATAAAACTTTACTAGAACTACTAGAATATTAGAAATATTTAGATATTTAATAAAGTTCTAGTTTCTAGTTAATAATATTAGCCTAGTATTACTTGTGAAACTAGTACTATATAGCTGCAAAATAATACATTTCTACACATTATTTTATTCATCTGCATGTTATTTCATAATATTTATATATATTATTTCGAAACAAAAGATTGATTTTCTAAAATAAGTAATTTCAAAATAATACACATGAGGACTAACTAATTAATTACTTATATAATATTGATATAAACACATGTAAAAATCTGATTTATGTAAAAAAAAATCTATAATACTGTTATAATATCAATATGCAAAAAGGTATTACTTCATATGTATAGCAATAGCATAATGAAGAGAAGTTAGATAATTGATATTTTATAAATAACAAAATTTGATTAGTTAAAACTAAAGATTAACCTTATGTTATCTTGTAATACCCTTTTATAAAACTGATTAACTGATTGATATCTAATATTTTATAACTTGCTTACATAAAATTAGAAACTTTTAATTGAAAAAACTATAGATTTTTATTAGCTATTTCATTTTAAAATGCTAAAAATTTAATATGATTTCTTTGTATTATATTCTGGTATTGTCAAAATCATTTCTAGTAAAAGTTGGTAGCAAAATTGAACTTAATTAATCTTAAATATTTTTATAAAAACTATATTTCTAAAAACAATCTAATGAAATTTTAAGTAATCTTAATTATAAAAAATTTTGACTTGTTCCAATTTGAATTAAATTTTCTATTATAAATCTATATAAAAAGTTTGTGTAATAGTACTTTTCAATAGAAAATAAACAACTAATAAAAACTAACTTCTATTATACTTATATATATTGATACCTATATAGAGAATATACCTAGCCTTCTGATCTGCAACACCTACTAGCCAAATAAAACATGACTAAAAATTGTTAGGCATATATAAATAAGAAAATTTTCTTTTAAAACCTTGAATCAATAAATTGAACAAATGTAAAATCTATTTTTAAAAAAAAAAAACAGTTTTATAATCCTTAGTTTATGTCAACTACTAGATTAAATTTCATTACAATTTTTCAAATATTTTTATTTTAAATTTTAATTTTTTAAAACCTGATTTTTTAAGATATATTATTATTAGAATGAATGATTATAATAGCCATTTAGAGAATTTTGTATTTGATCATAATAGTCATTTAAAGGAATTTGATTTTATGATTTAAAATTTAAAGATTACAAATTTTTTTTTTTGATTTTTATTGATTTTTTTTTTTTATTAATTTTTTTTATTAATTTTTTTATTGATTTTTTTTTAAATAATATTGTAATACATAATCAAATATCTTGATATGTTTGTTATATATCTTTAAATTAACAATTTTTTATGTTTAATTTTTACTTTACCTAATAGATACAAACAAAAATAAAACTATATCATCTTATTTAAGCTAGAGATAATATCATATACAGAATTCTCATTCAACTATCATGCATCATCATTTTTTAAGATTAATTGTAGATGAGTTCAGGAGTAGTAGTAGCAAAAGCTAGAGTTTAAAATTGTTAAAAACAACTAGAACCTAAATATAAACCAGATGTAGGTATTTAGTAATCATAGTAGAAAAACCAAATACTCTGATTTAAAAAAAGAACTAGTAGATTATATCAAAAAAAATGAGAAGAAAAAATTCTTGTTATAATCTATATGATAGAAAAAAAGACAAAAGAATTAAAAGTAAATCTTAATATTGAAGCCAAGTATTGTCATAACTAGATTAAATATTTCAAAAAACAGTATAATTTAGTAGAATATGCTCAAACACAAACTGCTCAAAAGTTCTCTAAAGACATGCTATTAGTTATTAGTAGATTTCTTCAAATTTCATATAAAGTAACAAAAAATATTAAAAAAAAATTTAACATCTCTTTTAATCTGATTTGATATGCTCTGAAGTTTAATATTCAATTTTCAAAATATTTGTGAAGTAGCAATTAGAAGTACTAGAAATAATAAACTATGTTTTATAATAGTATTAGGTTTTACAGCTTCTAGAAAAAAGCTTCTATTAGCAGTAATCTTTAAATAAAAAAAAGACTAAAAAGAAAATTTCCACAAGATATTATTTTAGTAACAGTACCCTATGCAAATATGTGAGCAGATCTGATGATCTTCACTTATATTGCAAAAGTTATTTAAGCAAGACTAGAAAGATTTTTCAAAAACAAAGATATAATTTTTATTAATAGATATTGTAGTCATGTATAAAATAATGTAATTAAAGTATTGAATAGGGAAGGCTTGGATATCTTAGAAATACCTAGTAGTACAACTTGCATTTTGCAACTACTAAATATTTTAGTAAAAAAACTTTTAAAAATAGAATTAGAAGAAGATAGGATGAATAGATTGATGAAGAGGAAAGAGAGTTTACTACAAAAGGAAACTGTAAGAAAGCATCATACAAGTTGATTTGCAAATAGGTATTCTATACATAGAAAGAAACTAGTACAAGCCTTTTAGCTAAATCTTTTGAAGCATCTAGACTTGTACTTAACTCTAATAGTAGTAAAGACTATAAAATATTGAACTATTTTCAAGCAATTATTAATAATCATATAGATGAAGCTAATATGGATAAATTGTATAAAGATGAAAATGAATTAGATATTAAAAATTTATCAAATAATAAGAATGATGAGTATGATAGCAATAATAAAGATGATTGAATAATAATAGTAATTTGACAAATAATAAGGATGATAAGAATGCAATAGAAATCAATGAAGTAATATAAATTGATAGGTTAGTAAGTAAAGCTATTTTTTTTAATCTATAGTAAAATTTATATTAAATACTGTAACCTTAAAGACACATATAATTTAAGGCTTGGTTAGCTAAAATAATAGAAATAAATTAGCAAAAAAAAAAAAAAAAAAAGTAAAAACTTATCATTTCTAATTCTAATACCAAAAAGAATTCAATAGATTTAGTATAAATTTAGTAAACTTGCTTATAACAGACTAAAGTGTATATTTAAAGACTTATTTGATCAAAATTTATTTAATAATAAACTGAGCTACTAATATCTACATAAATTAAAAAATCTGATATATATTAGTATAAAATATTTAATATTTTATATACAAAAACTATAAAAAAAGTATCTTGAATATGTACTAGAGTAAGAAGTTAAAAGTACTATCATGATTAGAATCTCTTTTATAGTAAACTAACCAAGTTATTATATGATTTGGCTTATTATTAGTGGGTCTGTAATAGCATTACTATGTATTATAATTTATGATTTCTACATTAGTTATAGTAAAAACTTCAAATATTCTATGCTTATTCTTCAGAATAGTATTCAAAATTTTTAACCTAACTATTCTCATCTTTTAGAGTCATTTATTTTCTATATCATAACTTTTGGAAGTTATATATATATATATATTTTTTTTTTTGATTTTAACTCAGAAATTTTTAAGATACTAATAGTGTTCTTTATTAATTTTCTATTTGTTAGTTACATATAATTCTAGACAATAAATAATTTATTATAATAGATCTTTGATAATTTTAATTTTTTTATAGTTGCTATCTTTTTTTTGATCAAGTTTTAGTATTCTAATTGCTCTGCTGATTTTTTGTTTAATTACTAGACCTAATATAGATTCAGAAATGAGATTTCCTAAGTTATATATTTAGATTATATACTTATAAATCTCTATTTGCTAAAATAGAGCTTATACCCATTTATTCGACAACCTGAGAACCATTATTTTGACAATATTCCAGAATAAATTATGCTTAACTAGTTGATCTGATATCTAGTTAAATAAGAATAGTGAGAGATAGAGACATTGAAAAGTTATGAAATAGAATATCAATGAACATTAAAAGATGAGCAAGGTCATAAAATTTCGTAAAGAATATTTCGAAAAAGGACATAAATAACATAAATTAACAGGTTAACTAGTTCACCAGGTTACCTCGAATCATTTGAAGTAACCTGAGTTGTGATCCAGTTAATACTGACATAACAGGTGAGTAAACTGGAGCATAAATTTTTAGGCAGGTACAAGCTCTATGCTAAAACATTTCTGTGCAATATTCTTATTTTCTGCAATATTTCTGTAATATTTTTAATACATTCTGTAATTACTATATGAATTCTATAAAATACAGAATATTATCATTCCTAGTAGATACGTATTATTTCAAGATATGCATGTATGTTATTTTAATTCAAATATAGTAATTTTTAAAGGAGTCAAATTTCAAAATAATGCTCATGTATATTATTTTGTAACTATATAGTAATATTAGTTTAAAAAAATTCTATATATTATGTAAAGTTGTAAACAAAGAAAAAAAATTTTACTGAAAAGTTTTGCAATAGTTTAGTTTAAAGTTTTAATAGTAGATTAGAATTAATTTATTTAAACTTATTTTACTAGTTCAATTAGTCAATAATTAATTAATTAAATGCAAAATATTCTAGATATCTAAGATATCTAAAATATCTAGAATATAAAATGTTTAAAACAATATTTGCTAGATATCTGTATAACAATATATATTTATAAATATATAAGTGGATACAGATATTGTCTAGCAGACATAGATATTTATGTTCAAAAAAAATAATCTAAACAGCATATATATACAATACTACTTAAAGATATAACTAACTAAATTAAGTACAAACTAAAAGAAAGTTCAATAAGTATAGTTTTAGAAGAACTACAAAATTATATTAGTGACTATAACACAAATATACAGAAAACCAAAATACAAGAAGTAGAAATTAAAAATTATTTCTAGAATAAATACTTAATAAACAAAATTTACTTTAACTCAAAAAAAAAAAAAATTACTAAAAACCTTATATAATATTAACTAAAACTTTAGCTAGTTTATATTTATATAAATAGCTTCTTAAAAGAAGAACAAAAAAGTATTAAAAAACTAGATTATATTTTTGTATAAATAGAAGTTAATAAAATAAATTATCTAAAAGTCAAAGAAAGAACAGATAACTAGATATTATTTACAAGAGCAGAGCTAATAGCAATATTAGAAGTACTATTTATAAGCTCTGAAAAATATAAAACAAATATATATATAGATAGTGCTATAGCTATTCAAGCAATAAACAAGAGTAAAAAAAGAAAAGTAAGAGAATAACTAAAATTAAACAATATAGCAATTTTTAAAATAAAAAGTTTAATAGTTAAAACTAAAGATATAAAATTAATTCTGCATAAAATTAAAGTATATAAACATAGCGAATATTCAATTTTATTAGCTCATAAAACTCTAAGTCATACAATATAAAAAAAATTTTTTAAAGTAAACTTTACTATGAAAAGCTACTTTGTCAATTGGCAACTTTCAGTTTCACAAAATAAAGTTTAACTAAAATGTTTTATAGGCTTTTTTTACTCCCAAGACATTTATTGAGTAAAAGTAATCTCTATTAATCTCTATCATTAAAAACTTTATTTAGAAGAAAACTTTTAACAAGACAAGTATAGTAGTAAGTATATACAAGTTAAAATTCAGCTTGTTAAATAAAAATAAAAATAGAATAAAGTCAAAAGTAACAATTTAGAAAGGTATAATTCTGTAATATGAGTGTAATATATAATTTAAAATTTTAGTTTATTGAAATAATATTTATTATACATTGTAAAAATTCTAGAACAATCAGCTAATTACTTTTATTTTTTTTTAAGATATAATTAAAGATTTAAAAGTTTATATATGTATATAGGCCGTATTATCACTTCTGATATATCACATTTTTTAAAATAAATTAAAAAGTTTATTAATAATATTAAATCTAATAATTGTCATTTTAA
>CAJVPM010000061.1:0-26697 GCA_910592325.1 Scutellospora calospora | reverse complement strand
TAATAGCATTATATATGCTTTCTCTTAATAAATGAAGGGCAAGATCGCCTAAGTTAAAAAAAAAAAAAAATAATAAAAATAATAAAAAATTTGGTAAAAATGTGATAATATCTCAATTATTATCAGATTGAGTAGTAGTTTCAAAAAGCAAGGAGAAAGAAGAAGCAGAAAAAAAACAAAAAAAGAAAAATGAGCAAGAGCAAAAGTAGAGATGAAGAGAAATATACAGAAAAAAATAGAAAAAGAAAAACAAGTAAGGGTAAAGATATAGAGGAAGGAAAGAAGGTAAAAAAAACAAAAATAAAGCATTATGCATATAATTATTTTGTAAAAAAATCAAGAGAAGAAGAGTTATATAGTAGTAAAGGATCAATAATAGAATATATTAGAGAGGCTATAGAAGAGGCAAATAGACAAGAGGCAGAAATCACAGAAGCAAATATTTTAAGTATATTAGAAAAAATTAAAAAAGTAAAACATGTAACAGAAAAAGAAGCTAATAAAAAACAAATTGAGAAAGAAAATTATGATAAAGAGAAAGAAAAGGAAGAAGAATATTAGTTAATTTGTTTTTAGTTTTTTTAGTTTATTTATTTTTAGTTTTTTTTTACTTTCTATTCAATCAACTCTTCCTATCAATCCTCTGACCACTTTTTTCTGAAAAAAAAACCTGACTTGTAAAAACACTTTTTTATTATATAGATAACAATATTCTTTTCTAGGTGTTTTATGATATATTGTGGACGAATACCTTCCTTGCAAACTCTTTTTAGTCATATTATCTAGAAGTAATTCTTAGGTACTATTGAAAAAGTAGTAGCAGAAACAAGAAAAATCATCAAATATCTCTGTTATTTCAAGTGACGCTCACTAGTAGTTTGCTAGCATAGAGATAGCTAAATATAATATATATTTATACTGTTTAATAAGAATACAAGTAGCAAAATCCTACTCTTTTAGAAGTAGCCTTCTATGACTTTGTCTTTTGGATTTTTTTCTCTAAACCACTTAGTATATTTTGGAGAATTTGGCTTACTCTCTTCAAAAGATCTGCAATATGTATTAACAAATACAATTGAATATTAGCTTGTTATTTCCCATGCTATATACAAATAACAAACATGTGTTAAGCCTAACATATGCTATAGGAAATCTGTGTTGATGATATTCTCTCTGTAAGATAGTACTTTACTTCCTTGAGAATCTAACAGAATAACTTAGGTATTATATATACACAATTTTTATCTAGTCTCCTACTTTGGTAGTAGAACTTTACTTTGTTTAGTTTTTTTTTTCTCTTTATCTGTTTGTTGTTTAGAGATTTTTTTTCTGTTAGCAGGTTTCCTCTACTTAACTATATTATATAACACATGACTTTTGTGTCTTTCATTATATATATAATTTTTATTTATTCTTTTTGCTATATAAGAAACTATTATCAGTTCAGTAGTAGTTTATTGTATAGGTGAGAAGTCATAATAGGCTGTGATATCCACTCAGAGATTTGTTGTTATTTTTTAAAAGATTAAATAGTAATGATAAGAAAAAAGACTCGCTATAGCAGATCGCACATAGGTACCTTTAGAGTAACTAGGTAAATTAATACTTAAAAAATTGCATAGTTAGATATATTGTAAGTAAATATGTATTCTAATATTTTTGTCAAGCACAAAATTTATTGTAAATAAAGTATTGGCATAACTTATTAAAAAGGTTAAAAAAAAATTTATTTTTAGTTTTTTTAGTTAATTTTGTTTTTTATATTATTATTTAATTTTTTATACATAATAAATAAGAAAATTATAATTTGGTATACTATTAGAGTGTATGTACATATATAATTAGTAGATTTACAAATATAACAAATAATACAAGTTATATCGATATAGTAAATTCTCATAATAATAAATCAATGAATGTTATATAAAATTTAAACTACAAGATTCAATAACCTAGTATAGTAGTTAGGTTGTTAGACTACCATACAATAGGTCTAGAATTCAAATCCTACTGTTGATAAATTTGAATAATTTCTCAGATCTTGTAATATGTTATAGTAAACTCTGTTTGTTTCTAGGGTGTACTCCTATAAATTAAGTTGTATCAAATCGATCAGAACTTGGAAGTGTAGCATAATATTATATGAATAAATCTTGATAGGATATATGAGTAGGGGACCTGCATAGTAGAAATTCCAAGTTAGTGAAATAGTATGGCCTTCTAACAGGACTACATCAGCTAAAGTCTAATCTGCAAAGAAAACTCAGTCTAATAAAGGTAGAAGGTTTTGAGGTCTCTGAGTGAAAGGTAACTAGGACTAGCTGTATACTGGAAAAGGACTAGATCAACTGACTAGTAGAGAACTATAGTAGAACCTAGAATTGTACGAATATCTATAAGGGTCTAAGCTAGATGAATCTGTAAAATGAATACGGACTACTCTAGTAGGTTTGCTTCGAGGTTAACTAGCTCTGTGATACTAGCAATGCATTTAGTATAATGTATTTCAAGAAGACCTAAGCCATTTTGGATAAATAGATCTGTAATGAGCTAGCTAGCTTAAGTAGTTAGGTATTGCAATAATGTTAGGTTAGATCTGTATAAGTTAATGAACAGAGTGTTTAAATAGGTAATTCACAGGCAGATTACAAATATGGTAGTATAGTATAAAACTAATTGGATAGCCTAATGCTTATGCAGTGGACTACTTAAAATAGACAATGACTAAAATTGTACGTATAGTTTGTTGTACACTCTTTATATAATTACAAACAGTAGAGATTATCAATATATAATCCTATTGACAATTCTAATAAAATTCCTTTGGCAATATAAGCCACCTTAACAACAAAAAAAAAAAAAAAATTCAAACTACAATAATTCTTTAACCAGAAACCTGAATAAATAAAATTATATTTGTTAATACTGGTTGAAAAGGTGAAGTTCAACTTCTGATTTAAGGTTAAATTTTCAAATTTTTAGTTGAATTCAAATCGAATCATCCAAAAAAATCAATCTATATTTGATCTAAAAATACTAATCAGCTTAAAATTAGTACTTGATTTTAGATTTAATTATTAATTTTAAAATTTAACCTAAAATCAGATTCTGAATTTAGATTGAATTTTATAACTATTTGATCTAAAATCAACCTTTAAATTTAGAAATTAATTTTAGGTCGAATAGTTATAAAATTCAACCTAAATTCAAAATCTGATTTTAGATCAAATTTTAAAATTAATAATTCAACCTAAAATTAAATACTGATTTTAAGCTAATTAGTATTTTTAGATCAAATATAAGTTGATTTTTTTGGCTAATTCAACCTGAATTCGACCAAAAATTTAAAAATTCAACCTCAAATCAGAGATTGAACTTCATCTTTTCAATCAGTATAAGTTCATTTTGATTTATTTTAACTATATTACTAGGTAATGGTATAAAATATTGTTTTATTAGTCTTATAGCTAGCCTGGTAGTATAGTTAAAAATAATTAGTTTATTTTAACATACTTTTTAAAGTAATAATACTATTTTTTTATTTTTATTGTCTAAAGTATGCAGAAGTCTTAGCAAAGTTCTGTTTGCACTGTTGCATATTATATAACATAACAAATTTCTTATAGCAGTTTTAGTTAAACAAATTTGATATATTAGTATACTATGCACATCTAATCATAAGATATAAATAGTGATTATTAACTATATTTTTTTTTGTTCATTGTTTTAACTTGATATATATATTAGTTATTAAATAGTTAATATTTTTGTTTTACAAAAATATCATTAAATGTTATCATTGTTATTGAAACTATTATTTTTATTTTTTTTGGATTTGATATTATTATTGTTATTAAAGCTACCTCTTTTAATTTTGGATTTGGTGTTATTATTTTAGCTTTATCTTTGGTGCCTTAGTAGATTAAGTATTATTATTTCAGCTTCATCTTGGTGCCTTGGTAAGTTAGATGCTATTGTTGTTAGCTACTTTTAGTAGGAATATATATGTTATTATTAAGTAAACCAGTTTAGTTTCACTTCTTGTCTATTGAATTCATTCTTCTGATGAAGCTGTTTTTAGTTCTTTAAGTTTATTTTTATGTATTATTATATGGATATTTGTATATTTTATTTGTCTTTATATTCTGGTCTATGAATATATTACTAATAGCTATTCTTTTTCTAGAATATTCATAAAATTGTTAGATATATATTTTGAGAATCTAAGGAAATACAATTTTATTTGTTCTTTGGTCTTGTTTTTTCATTAAAGCATTACTAATGATTGTTATTTTTGTTCTAGATTTTGTTAAGTAGCTTTGAACTTTCTTGGAATATATATTTTAGAAATCCTGAGGAGTATGATTTATGTAGTTATTGTTTTGATTGTTCTTGCTTATAAATGTATTACTAATGCTTCTTTTTGAAAGTTTTAGAATATCTGAATTTTTTGAGAACTATAGTATATTTCTTATGAATTAGGTATATTTTTCATTATTGCTTTTTGATTTGTAACAAATATGTTACTAACACTTTTTATTTTGCTAATTTAGATGTTTTCAAGCTTTCTTGAGAACTGTAAAGTACAGTTATTATTTCATTATGCTATTAGAAATTATAGATAACTGTTTTTTGAATTTTCTATTATAAAGTGATCTATAGTGTTATTGAAGAATTTTATTACTTTCTTGCTATATCTTTAAATATCATCATTAGAGATTTCAATACTCTCAATACTATTTGTTCTTTTGGTGCTGTTTATTTTTCAGTGCTACTATTTTAGTTTTCTAGATCATGGTTTACATATTATTTATTAGTATAAGATTTTGTATATGTGTTGTTATTAAGTTTAATGTAATTTAGCTATATCATATCATATTGTTATTGTATATTATATAGGTTATTGTTAGGTAAAATATTCATTATACAATAATATCATTATGTAATGATATTTGTATTAATAGTTAGTTAAGGCTAGAGTTAGGTTTGAGTTAGAGTAATTTGTTTAAGTTAGAGTTAGAGGTTTTTAATATCAAATTGTTTTATTATATGAATAAAAATTGATTAATTTTATTTAAATAAATAATATTGAAAGAATAATCTGTGACTAGTATTATTAAAATTATAATATTGAATTATTAACGAATAGTAGATTTTATATATCAAAAGTTAATCAATTAGTATATTTATGAGTAGATCTTTATATATTAAATATTAGTTGATTATTGTATCAAGTAGTAGCTTTTATATACTAAATATTGATCAATTAGTATAATGAAATATTTATAAGTAAATTTTTATATGTTGAATATTAGTCAATTGTCATATTGAATGAATAATGAATAGTAGCTTTTATATGTTAAATATTAGTAATTAGTATATCAAATTATTAATGAATATTTACTTTTAAATATCACTAAATTTGGTCAATTACTAAATATTTTACGATTTTCATTTTGAATATTTGCTAAGTATCATATAACAAGTAATAGCCAAGTAGCAGATTTGTACCAAATAGTACTTATTCAGTTAATATTCAGCAAATATTTATCTACTGAAAATTTATTAATCATTCAGCTAACTTTTGTATAATTATCATTATAATGAATAGTACAATTTTGATCAATAACCTGTTTGTAAGTTACCTATTTAAATATTCTATTCAATATTACTGTTATATATAATTCTAAATTAATATCACTACAGTATCTAACTACTTAAGCCAGTTAGCTCATTACAGATCATCTACAAATTGGCTTAGGTTCTCTTAGGATATATTATACTCAATATATTATGAATATCTGCAGAGCCAGTTAACCTTATAAGCAAATCTACTAGAGTGTTTTATATCTATTTTATAGATTCTACTTAGATTAGACTTTTGTCGATATTTGTATAAACTTAGTTTCTTCTGTAACTCTCTACTAGTTTAGTTCTTTGAGATTTTTAAGATATTTCATAAAACAAATTCTTCTAAATCTAGTTAGCTGCTAAGTCAAGTTAATACTGCTAACCTTTTTGTATATTAAATAGACTTACTTGCACTTGTTTGATCTATAATATATGCATATGAACTTCTTTATCAGATTAAGCATTAACTGAACTAACTATTAAAATCTATACTACTTTATTTAACTCAGAATTTCTATTATGTAAGTTTCCTGTTTGTAGATCCTATTAAAATTTATTTATACAATATTACATTCTTCAAGTATCATGTTACACTTTTAATATCTAGATAACATTAGTGTAATATAATTTACAAGATTACAACCTCAGAAACAAACAGAGTTTACTATAAGTTAGATACAAAAGTCTAAGTAATTATTCAAATTTATCAACAGTGAGATTTGAACTTCAGACCTTTTACATAGTAATCTGATAATCTAACTACTATACTAAGATTGCTAGATTTAATTTTTATTAAATTTGAATATATAGTTATTGAAATATTATTAAAAAAAATATTAAAAATTTTTATATATTTCTATTAAAATCTTAATAAAAAAAATATTTTAAAGCCTACTTTTTTATATTAATCTTTATTATATATAATAATTCTATAAAAAAATAAATATTTGTGTTAAAATATAAATATATATAGTAAAAAAAAAAAAAAAAAGTTAAAAAAAAATTTTTGATAAACAAAAATTGATAATCATCGTTCTCAAATTTGATTAGTCAATCATTTAGAGTCGCTATAGAGACAGATCACTAATTTTTCTTAAAGATATTATTAAATGAAAAAAATTTATAAAAAATTTATTTTGATATTATTAGACTTCATTGGACCTTATTAGACCTTCTATCTAGTAGTAAAAAAAAATAATTAAAAAAGTCTAACAACAATTTATTACTAGAATAAAAATTTTTTAGTTTTATTGAATCAGTTTTGTAACAACACTGCTCTAGTATATAGTGATAGTTACAAAAATATACTAATATAGTTTAGTTTAAAAAACCTAAGTTTTAATTAATTATTTTGAACTAGTAAAGAATTGACTTAATCATGAATTTATATAGTTAGGAGTTTTAAGAATAAATTGTAATTATTTTATTTAAATTAATCGATTATTTAATTCATAACTGGTCACTTTTTGAAAAGTAAAAAGGACCTATATTTATACAATTTGGTTTACAAAGACTATACTAAATAATTCTATATGATTAAATCACTCATATCTTTACAAGCAGTTGTTTACTTCTTTGTGAGCAGTTGTTTCGCTTATGTTTTAGCTATCTAAGATAATACAAAGCTACACTGCTCATATCATTATACAATTCTATTCAATTAAAGCTTATTAGATATATACCTTAGCACCACTATTTACTAGAGTAGTTAATTTCTAGTCTAAAGATCACTGGTCTTTAGGTTAAACTAGATTATACTGTGGTTTAGGACTGATTAGAGTCAAATCGGAAGAACTAGTTACTATATTAATTAACTTAAATAATTTTTCTAAAAGATCACTAAAATTAACTATTTAATTAGTATTTGGTTAATTTCCTAACAACCTTTTCACTGATAGATATTTTGGACCCAATTTAAGGTTAGTGTTAGCTAGATTTACAGTTAATGTTAGTTATAGATTTATTGTACCAAAACCTCAAATCATCTAATTTATGTTATGATTACAATTAGACCGTTCCAATTTGATCCTATGTTTAACATAACACTAATAAATGATCTGCAACTCTAAATAAGAGGGGAAGGTAAAAAAACATGAGATTTTAATTAGCTAAAAAAAAATTTTTTTGAACAGTTAATATGATTTTTATATTAAATGATGTTTATTACCTCCTCTATTTGAGGCTCAAAAGAGAGAGGAGGGGGGTTATGTTAAACATAGTTTTAACTTGGTGTGGCCTTAAGATCAAATAATCATATTAGCGGATTTGTGTAATTGGATGAATAAAAAAACCCATAAGCCATAGCTCTAGCCAAATGATCTGCAAATTTGACCAGAGCTACAGCTCATCCCACAAATCCGCTGATATGTAATACAGGATCGCTTCGGTCTTTGGATGGATCGAAGGACCATCAGTTTGAACCGGATTGATTAACGGCCCTACTGCTCACCCTAATGTTTACATAATAAATAATAATAAATAAAAAAATAAATAAAATAAATAATTTAATGAAAACCCGTGACTTATAACGATATACTAATTACATTCCAACACTACACATGCTCAAATGCTCAAAAAATTTCCCATTCCTGGTTTTAGCGCAACTGTGTTGCGTAGCTACTTTATTAGTCAATTGAATTGTTTGTATGATGATTGACGATCTCTCCCGTTTTGGTAATATGGGTCATGGTCTAGGAAAAAAATTTTGAGTTGTTTGATTCAGATTAAAGTACCAGTTACTAACTACATATATTTAAATTTTTACTCAACGTTAATATAATAATTTATCGAGATATTTTAACTTGAAGATGATTTAATTTTTAAACGTTCGTGTTCTAAAAATAGAATGATAACCAATAATTGATGACTCAATTAAATTAGATTGGTCAATCAACATTAAATCGTCATTTTCTCAAAATAGAAACCCCCCTTCGAAGACCCATTTTCCTAGACCATGACCCATATGAGTCATGAACTAGAAAAACCATTTTTTAAAAAAGTTGAGATTTTCAATTCAAATTAAAGTACTGGTTTCTATCTATATGTGTTTCACTTTTTACCCTATGCTGATACAATAATTTATTGAGATATTTCAACTTGAAGATAGACCAATTTTTCGATATTAGTCGTTTAGGCTGATCTGGAATAACTAAAATTTACATTTTCTGATTGGCTATTTCCTTTTAGAAGTTTGTTTACTCGTGTGTTTGTTTTTTCTCATAGTAGTCCTAGAAAAAAACTGGATTAGCACGTTTTTTTTTTTTGTATTAATAAAAAAAAGTAGCACTATCGTACAAAATTATTAAATTTAAACGAGAGAATAGATTTTTTTTTATTTACAGCTCAAGACGATATTGTGTGTTTTCTCCTTGAAATATATTTGTTTTATCGTACGTCGTGGTATAAGGAAGAACGAGTAAAAGGTATGAATAATATTGTAATATTAATTGTTTTTCTATATTTTCAACTACGGCAGGACCAAGACCAACAACTACAGCAAGATCAACACCCGTGGCAAGACTAACACTCTTAGAAAGACCTACAACCACAGCAAGACTAATACGAAGAATCACACTACCGTAAATTTAGCGAAATGATCGAGAAAATTTTTTTAATTTTGTTGATGGTGAGTGTCTTGTTGTTATATGTTTTTTTTACATGCTTCATGTCATAAGTACGCTGCTCTAGTAGGATGAACTAGAGGGGTAACAGCCGATAGTGATGAACGAGTGTAAGGCATGAAGAGATGAGCTCTCATAAATATGATATGATATACATCATGTCATAAGTCGCGCTGCTCAAGTAGGATGAACTAGAAATAGGGATGAACGAGTGTAAGGCATGATAATTATATTGTATTAATTTTATTCTTTATTTCTTTTTAGCTCAAAACAGGACCGACACTCACAGCAAAACTACAAAAAATATTTTTTATATAAAATTTTAAAATTATATTTAATTTAATAAATTATAGTTTAAAAACTAATAAAGTTTGAAACAAATAAACAAGTTTATTTAAAAAGTACGTACAAATATATAATTTACTTAAGTTTTCTAAAAGAGTAAATTTATTAATCGCATCATGCAATGTAAATTATATATTGCCTAATTACAATCGTTATCAAATTTCAAGATTACAGTAGATATAAAAAAAAAGATAATTATTATTCATCGTCAGTGCGATGCATCGCTAGTCATATGACTGACTAATCAACAATAAAAAAACGACGCATTAAGTTTAGGGTTAGGGTTAGTGATGTGCAATAGCGAAAGACGTTTTTAATCCAGAATTTTGCAAAGAATTTTTTTTGTTAGAACGGGCGAAAATTTTTGATGGTGAATGCTGTGATTAATAATATTAATATGATGGAATCGATAATTGAAATCGTTAAAAAATAGTGATTCAGTCTTTTCTTATTCTCTGAAGTCTTTGTTTTTAATAAATGATTTATAAGTATTATGCAGTTTTATAAGCGGTTTCATAAGCAATTTTATAGAAGCAATTGACCAATCAAATATAATTGTTGATTATAATTATTATGCAATTTAAAAAACGGTTCTTAAGCGTTTCTTAAGCAATTTATAGCTAAGAAATGCAATTGACCAATCGAATAAAATTATACAATTCAATTTTACCTATCACGTCTAAATTTTCCAAATCAAAAAATTCCGCCTATACGTTTTGCGATTTCTTGAAAAAATTGTGATTTTCATGTTACACCCGATCTTAAATTCTGATTGGTCGGTCATAGACTAGCGATGCATCGCACTGGCGATAAATGATAACGCTACTCAATTTACCCCATAATTGTATGACCCTTCAATTGGATATTATTCCTGATGGGTTAGAAAAGGATCGATTTATGTACCGTTCCTGATAGGATTTTAAAAACTATATTACTTACGCAGGAATTTTGAAGACTGCCTAATCCAATTGTAAGATCAAGATTTGAGAAATTGTTAAATAACTTATTGTAAAGTTTTTTTTAGCATAAAATTTAGATACAGTATATCTTTATTTATTATCTTAAGAATCAATGTTAAAGGTCTCAAACTTGAATTTTATCGGGATCCTACTATGACTGATTGGTTACTGCGACTACGACTAAGTCGATTTTTTGAAAAGTTGACTAAGCCGGCTAAGCTGATTTTATCGACTAATGCAAAATCGACTACAAACACTACTGCTAACTACCGAACTATTATAATCTAAAACAATTTTTTATTTATAAACTAAAAAATTTTTTATTTATAATCTAAACAAATTTTCTTATTTGTATATAATTTTAAAATTTAAAAATCTAAAAAATTTTTGTTAAATTAATTTCGGTTTTAAAGAACGTTTTTTTCAACAGTTAAAATTATATATTTATATATATGAAATTATTTTAGTTACTAAAATATAAATAATTTCGGTTTTTAACTGTTTATTACTAAAATAATTTAATTTTAAAAATTTATTTTCACCTTCTCCATCTATAGTTATTCCTGACTTCTTTGTCTAAATTCCTCAATTTTCGATTCATATTCATCAATCATTTGCTTCATCTCAGGTCTTTGTGGTTTTATTGACTTCGCCTAAAGTTTAATACGATTTAGTATATAAACATAAATGCATACACACATATGTGTATATATATATGCGAAAACTAACTTTGGATATAATATCCATAAAAGCCTTGTGAACATCATTTTCATGCAATTTATCTTGATAATTTGTCATTCCTTCGAGTAGCTTCTTTATAATCCTTTCGCTCTTGTAAGGAAGCAACGATAAACAGTAAGAAATATTGCGCCATTGACGTCGATCATCAAGATTTTTAAACCTTTGACATAATTTTTCTACGACATTTTCAGTATGTTTATCCTAATTTGATAACAATATTAATATATATCAAATAGATTAAGTAATATAATATCCTTGAGTACTCACCTTTTCAATAAAATCAAACAAAAATTTCATAATTTTTTTAAATGATTCTTCATTTACAGGATTATTTCCACTTGAAAGATTGCTAATAATATCTGGTAAATTATTGTATACTGCATTATCTTTGGACGCTAATTCTGTGAAAAATAATCTGGCAAGGTCACTAATTCTATGGTCATCATCCTCAAGACATTTGGCCATTTCACCCAATTGACCTTTAACTTTAATCATTCCGTTAAGAATCAAATGAGTTAAAACCATTAAAGTATTTTTCTTAACTAAATTATCTGGGTCAGCAAGACGTTTGTATAAATAATTGATATTTTCATCAATTATGTTGTTGAAACAAACAGTCATATCACCTAATGCAATAATTATATTGCTACGAATTGTAGGTTCGGTTGACCTTTCAAGTATAGTAAATAATAACGGTAAATTATTCTCACAAAATTCTGAACTGACACACATTAATTTTGCTAATGCTAAAGTAGCGCATATTTGTAGTGTGCGATTCTATTATATGTTAATAAACAATTAATTAGTAAATGAGTGAGTGAACGAACAAAAAAAAAAAAAAATTTAAATTATATAATTATATATGATTCCATACATTATAAGTCTTGTTATTAGCACATATATTGCTAATTAACTGGCCAAAAACTGCCAACAATGACTTTTCACCAAATAATAATTCCTTTTCACGGATATGGGCGACTGCTTCGCCAAACTCATCTTCTGTTGTACCTGCAACTTGTTCTAATTCATCATCTCCGGGATTTTTTACTGATTTTTCAGTATCTAACAACAAAATAAATGCATTCAGTACATATTCTGTCTTTTAATGAAACATCACATATATTTTAAGCACCCTTTGATTCAGCTTCGGCTTTTCTTCGTTTCCACTCATCCTCAATAAATTCTAAATGAACAATATGCTTGATAGCAACGTGTCCAACTATGAATATCAGTTGACTCAGCTGAAGGGGATATGTCATAAACTGTTCTTGATCCAATAAAATATTATCACCGTCAATGTCCATAGCATCAGCCTCGGGTTCTTTCAAATCAAAAACAGATGCCGTTTTATGCTTAATAATTTCGGCACATAAAATATCTGGATGTTCTCCAAGCAAATATAAAGTGTTGATCGCTTGCTCAGCGACTGAAAACCTAAATGCAAAATGAATTAACTTTTTATTAATATGGGGGGGTGTCAATATAAACCAAGCAAATTTATTAGATAAATTTGCTTGGTTTCTATTGACACCCCCCATATGTTTAAAATTAATCATATTTTAATTACCATTCCTGTGATGATGTCTGAAATTCGATAATCTGTTTTAATCTGTGAAAAATCGGATGAGACATCGGAAATCGAATAGAATCATTATTTAATGAACCTTATAACCAATAAATATATAATTAATAATTAAATTAATTAATTAATTATAAATTTTCGTTGTGACTTTTTTCAATTTTTCAACATGACGTACTATTTAAAGAATATAGTTAGTAATTTTTCAAAACGATACCTTTTACTTTAGAACTGTTGCCGCCCAATCGTTGCAACGCGATACAAGTATATTTAGCTAATGATAAATCTGCCTACATTAACATAACATTTTAATAATTAAAATTCAGCGGCATTCACATTTTCAAAATATATATATATATATATTTTTTTTTTTACAAATGTACTTACTTTGCCCAAAGGACCGAGACCAATTTTTAATAATAGATCTGTTTTTTCTTGAACTATTTCCATTTTCGCTTTCGCGAACATACCGAGTATAATAATTGCACCACGACGTTGTGCTTTGGGTATTTGCTTTGTCGAAACGGCTTAAATAAAACATATAAATTAATGTATGCCAAATTAACAACGAATTATATACAGTAGTAAATAAATGTTCTTACAATAGACAGACCATAATCTGGCTATAACATCATTACTTATTAACTCTTCAGCCATCATCGTGCTCATAAGTTGTTCAAGTGAAGTTAATTCAGCAAGTGTGGCATTGTAAGTCAAACTAAAATTACCAAGTAATAAGAATTATTATTTATAACTACAATATATTAACGATTCACTTGTGAAGGTACTTGATATTTAGAATAATTCTTAAACACCTTATTAAATTCTTGGTCACCGTATTAACTGCCTCCTTGTCTGAAAGTGAAGCGTCTGTTTCAATATATAACTTGTGGTAGCTTTCAATCAGATGCTTCCGAATACCCTTTCCCTCGTCATTATTATCTTTTATCCAAATCAGGTGTAACATTCTTTTAATTCCCTCTATTGCAAATTCCATCTTATAAGCATGCGCAGTGACAAAAAATTCCATTGACTCAAGCACTTCTGATTTCGCTGTAGATCCAAGAAGTTGACAAAGATTTGGAATAGCAGTATGTACTTGATGTATAAAACGAACGGCGTCTGAGTAATAACGTCTTGTAAGTTGAAGTCTTATTATTTCGTCAGCCGATGTATTCTGTTGGTTCGGTAAATCAGGCATGTCAACATCCATATCTTCACTTTGATTATCATCATCATTCCCGGATTGTATATCAGTAAATTCTTGAGGTGGTTGAATAGCCTTTTATAACGAAAGCGGCATATTAGATCCATGCGATATATACACATGCATCTGGTTATAACGACAAATTTGAAATGTCTTTCGGTGAATTAATTATACCATTTTATATCTAGATGTCGTTATAACCAGAGTTTATATATTGCACGGGATTGTACGTCAGACACCGTACAATAAGATTTTTATTGTATGGGCATTCACTAGTTATACATGGGTTCAAAATTTCAGTCATGTGACCGAAGGCCACATGATTGAAATTAAGAATCCGTATATATTCACTACCCCGTACAATAACTATAAATTATATTATGGTGCAAGATAAATTACCTTTAATTCATTTTCTACTTGTTCTAATCGACTTTCCCATTCTTTAATTGATAGCTCTCCTCCATGAATTACGCCATATGGATGTGTGGCGATCAACCTCGTCAATAGTTTAATAGCGTTTTTCCGAACGTTACAGCTCTTATCCTCCAAACATCGAATAACTAAATCGGTGAGCTTTTGTCTGCGTTTTGGAAACTTAGCCTTCAAACTATCATTCAGTAGAAATAGATATACATTGAAATTTTATACATAGCACTATGATGCTTACTAAATTTTTAACCTACTCGACTAATCTTAGATAAACTTGTAATACTTTTGAACGACAAAAGGAATTCGCATCAAGGAATCGCTCATCTAAAGCATCAAAAAATCCATTTATTTGTGAAACGTAATTCAATGCTTGTTCCTCTTGGTTTACAAGATCAATTATGAGATTGCCGATAACTTCTATCAATCCCATTCGCATTGTATAAGACTGACAATAAATATTAATTATTAGTATTGCATCATAAACATTATAAAGCGTTTTAAAGATTTTTAATAATTACCTCATTGTCTAAAAGTCTAACCAACAGCCCAGCTTGCTTTACAACTACTTTAGGAACTAACTCTGACAACTTTATGAGAAATTTTGAGAAAGATTTTGGACCTATTGTATCTTGATTTCCAAATTCCTTGTTGCTTATTTCTCTGAATAAAAAATATAAATATAATAAGGATCGTTAATTGAATTATACATCAAGATGATGATAATCCTTACATCAAAATTTCTTCAGCTAGTCGAGTGTAATCATATTGCTGTGCAAGAACATCAAGGAACTCAGCCATTGGTTCTGAAAGGTGCTCATAATATTGTAAATTTTGAATAATGGAAGTTTGTGCACCTATAAAAAGAAAATATTGATAATTAATAATATAGTAACAAAAACTACACTTTTATTTACATCATTACTAACCAAATGCATGATTATATTCTTTTACGCAAATCGAAAGGATTTGATATACGAATTTTTTTATTTCGGAATCTTTTGTATTAGTGACATTTTCCAATATTCTATACGCTGATTTGGTAAATAAGCTAAAATAAAATCACATATATTTTGTGTGATAAGTATTTAAAAAATGATGGCATTGTCTCTCAAAAACACTTTGAAATACCTAACAAAAGTATCCCTTTCGTGTGTCGATGTCCAAATTTTTTTAATTCTAAGTTCCAACACATTTACCATCAATTTCAATGCGTTTGACTTCTGAGTTAACCAATCCCATTCATCGGGTAAATTTGCCGTCGAAGTTGATGCCTTCGTCCTTGTTAATCTCTGGCGCTATTAATAATAATATAAAAATAAGTAATGGAATTGATTTTAATTTATTTCTTACTTAGTGTATTTACCTTTGTCTTCCCGCCAGTTATTACCGTCGTTCCAGTTACACCACTTTTAGAGTCAGCTTTGTTTTCCGCGTTGGAAATCAACCATACTAACAAAAATCCATACATTTCCAATGCTATTCGATGTTCACTGTAAGATTCTTCATCGTCAACGTCCAAGTCATTCGATGTGGTTTCATATTCAGCTTGAAATCCTAAGATAATTATACGCGTAAATTTAAATCAAATTATAATTATAAATTCAAATTATGAACGTATATTTTATTATTACCGGATAGAATGATATCAAGGACGCGATTCATCATAGTTGGTTTCAAATCATTAAAGTTTCTGCAAAATGTTTAATTATGCTCAGTATGACATATTAAATTTCAACTTAATATATAGAATTGTTTGTAAATTATACTTACTTTACGAAACTACGTAGTGTATCGAACGGTTCGGCATTTATTATTGACGAAGAACTCTCACTTATCTTGTCAATAGTTTCTATGAAAAATAAAGTTTGTAAACTTTCCAGAATTTTGTTGTTAATTCTAACATTATCGAATTTTACCATTCAACATTCTATCAATTTCCAGAGCCTCTAACTCTTTTACTGACACTTCATTTGGAAAAAAATAATTTGTGTCTTGTAGCTTCAAAAGCTCCTCGTGCAAGTTAAAAAAATCCATTTTTTTTTTTTTTGTATAATTTAATGGCAAAGTAATGAAATATTTTTTATATTCGATATAATATCTGATATTATTTGATATTATTCGATATAAATTTTCTTATAAAAAAAAAGCGCGTTATTTAAGGATCGGGATCGATAATATAGTATGATTTCGCGTCACACCTGAACACCTGATCTACGTAACTTCAAAACAAATTATTTATTAACTTAAAATCGTCACATGAGCGTGACGCGCGATCAGGGACGATGATTTTCTGCGTTTCACGGAATGCCGCAGAAATCACGGAATCGGGTTGTGAACACGGAATGTGTCAAAAGTATTACGGAAATGTTGCAGAATGTAGCGCAGAAAGTAGAGATTTATAAGTACACAATCCAAACATACAACTTCCGAAAAGTCCCGACGTAGAAAATAAATGAACCTAGTAAAATTTTAAGCTATTTAAAGTTTTATTTTTTGTGTAACATGTCCATACTTTTGTCTAGGGTTGTTAAAAAGCTCGTAGGGACCCGGTCTTTGAGTCGACTTCATATGGACTTTTTAGGACTGACTCAAACCTGTCCTATACAAAGTCCCATATGCATGTCTTTGTTCCAATTTGTGATCCATATAATTGATCAAATGCATGTCATTTGTTCGAATTGTGATCAGGAGGCATTCATATGATTGGCTAATTTATATCGAGATTTATTTGATTATTACATGTATGGACTCGACTCAAGGACCAAGTCCTAATCGAAGTCCCTATTTACGAAGTCTGGACTGAAAGGATCTGACTTTTAACTGCCCTACTATTCAATCACATTGAGGGGGTTCACACTTAATTGGTAGATCGCAATTAAAGGGTACAAATTTCATATGGTTACATGGCAGCGATCAATTATAAAGAACTTCTGACACGTCTTTTTGACCTTATAATAAGTTAACATTATATTCAAATAAATTCGACGTTTAATTCTCAAATTTGATAGAATATAACCCGTAGAATTAGTGAGTTAAGTAAATTTCTTCTTTACTGTAAAACTTCGAGACTTTACTCAGTAAGACACGCGCATTCGGGCCAGAATAATTCAAAGTTTTTAGTAATTTCGATTTCAACTTTTCTCTGTTTTGCTTAAAAAGATATAATAAATCAACAGATTTATTTAGTGCCAAACAAAAAAGATAAAATTATTTATTACTCTACGAAATAGAGTAATTTTCTATGTCGCAATCATTTACATGTTTGCGATCAAAAAATATCAGTGCATCCATTACACCGTCTCACGAGAAAATTTGCAGAAAACCTTTACGATGACCTATGAGTTATTAGATTACAGTCGGGCCTTTCCTAAGTGCTCCTTTCTCGGACCATAATAAGGATTGGAGCCGGTCAAAAAAAACCAATAACCAGTCAAATTTATGTTTTATTGTTTTGACTAGTTAAGAAAACCAGCTAATCAAACATTGTTTTTTTTTTCTATCAACATTTACAGATTTATCTAATGGTAATTCGAATGGACAATTTAAAGTTGGAGCCTGCTATGACGAAGGCATAAGCGCAACCAACGATGAAACAAAGGCAATTGTATAGTATTTGAAAACTGCCAAAGGTAGCAATTCGAATAAACAATGTAATCTTGGAAAATGCTACTGAATTGGCATAGGCATAGCCAAAGATGAGAAAAGGCATTTGAGTGGTATCTGAATTGGCTGTATATTGTATTTAGTTTATATGTTTGAAGCTACTCTGTGATGGTAGGATGGTGTAAGGAAAAATAACTCTCATTATCGTGAAGTTCAATATAACGATGAATTTTCGATTACTGTGTTATTAAGATCAACTCTGGTGAAATGAAGTGTATGTAGTATTATCTAAATATATAATGAATAGCGTGTATAGTATGTGCATTTAACTGTATTTATATTTATTATATAAACTAAATAAAAATGTTTATTTTATGTGTGGGAATTTTCAATTTTATTCTATTTATTGCATAAACCATTTACATGTAATATTTAGCAGTGTTGACAAATAAATGCAATCCATTTATCTTTTTTAACAACAATTCCATTTTGTTAGCAATAGCCAACCTGATCTATTACTGTATTAGAATCCCACATATCAGCAGATTTTTGATGATAAACGAACGTCTTATGTTCATTCTTCTTAACCCTATTTTTGACGAATTTTTGTCAAATTTGATATTCAGAATAGGATGAAGCACAGATACTTACTAGTTTTCTTCATTTGGAGAACTCGCAGCTTTAAAAGTTTCAAGTACGATGGATGTTCCTTGTTGATTAAATTCCCTAGAATAACGACCAATCCAGTTTTGGATTGTAGTTACTTTGGACACATGGTCCTCTTCGATTATTCCAGAATGCGCGAACCTCAACAGTTCCTCATGCATCTCCTTGGCTGTCATTTTATCATTGGGGTTTAGGTTTCCATTTAAAAAAAATTGTTTTAAAAAATCTACAACATTCACTTTAATTCTTTTCCCCCTGCCCTTTTTTCCGAATTTAGCATTTGTGGAAGATGCCCAACCTTTGGGCATTTGAAATGTTTCTTCAATGTTCCTAAAAAGATTTACACTAGTTAAATTCGAAATAATCTCAATAAATCATAACGATTTTATGAACCTTTCGCTGGTATTATCTGTTCCAACAGGTTTTTGATGATAAATGAATGCATTATATTCATTCATTTCAGCTCCAATTTCATCGGAATCTCCCATTCTAGCAGAATTTTGATGATAAATGAATGCATTATGTTCATTCATTTCAGCTCTAATTTCATCGGAATCTCCCATTCCAGCAGAATTTTGATGATAAATGAATGCATTTTGTTTATACATTTCAACTCCAATGCTACTGGAATTTCCTATTTTAGCAGATTTTTGGTGACAAATGAATGCATTTTGTTCATTCATTTTAACTTCAATTCCGCTGGACTCTCCTGTTTCAGCAGATTTTTGAAAATTAATAAATGCTTGATGTTCATTCATTTCAGCTTCATTTTCTAAATAAATATTACAAAGTAAGTAAACAAATTATCATTTTATTTTTTAACTTAATCCAAATTTGAGCCTTGATTACCCATCTAGGCTGATTTTTGATAGTGGGCAAACGAATTTTGTTTATCTATTTCAACTTCAATTCCATTGGAATTTTCCATTCCAGTAGATTCTTAAAAATGAATAAATGCATCTTGTTCACCAGCATCGTTTTCTAAACGAATAATACAAGATAAAAAATATTATTTTATTTTTTTACTACGTACAAATTACCACAAGAAACTAAAGTAAATAGTTCCTACCTTCAATATCTATCTCAGAATAATCCTCCTCATCATTGAAATTTATAACGTCTGCCTCACAAGTAATATAAGTCAGTAGCTTATTGAAACAGGGTTGTAAAATTACTGCTTACCTTCCATTTCAATATCTTCACTTATTACATTATTCGAAGGAACTGCAATTTATCACAAATTTTTTATTTTTACCTTTTTTTTTAGCAAGTTATTCATATGTTACAGCATACCTTTTATTGTTGGGATTGGCATAGTCCAATCAGATATGGGTTCCGTGTGTGCTGAAACTATGGGTTTTGGATGAATAAGAGATGCATTAAATTCTGCAAGTGAAAAATTTTTCTATAACCCTACGTGAGGCAGTTCCTTAGCACAGATAAATCCAGCAAACGGCCCTTCCACAGGCCATTCCCAGCAATACAGTTTTGAAATTCCAGTCATGGTTTTGATTTTTTTTTTTTTTGGTTTGAATTTCTATTTTTTTTTTTTTTTTTTTGATTTAACTCAATATTTTCAGCTTCTGATCTACTACTTCTATCATCACGATTTATTTTAATTTCGGCTAACGATGTTCCAGAAAGCCCTTTCGCTGCCTCGACTATATCCTCGCCTTCAATCAAGTCAAAACCAACTCGAACATATCATTTAATGCTATGGCTAATCTAATGTGGTATTAAAGCATTTAATATGTTAGTCTTATTAGTTTTAAAAAATAACACAAAAAAAAAAAAAATTTAACATTACGTTTGCATGATGAGAATCGATGGTTGTCTTAGCTTACCCAGGCTCCAAAAACAACCATCATTTTACTTTAATGGAATACCAAGTATGGCAATGCGCTATGATAGTCATCAACTCTGAATTTTGGTAGTGTGCACCGTTATCGGAAATTATAGTTATCCATTTTGGTTTCTGTTTCATTGAATCAAATACAGCTTCAAACAAAGATGCGGTGAACTAGGCATCTTGCTTTGTGTCAGTAGACCAATAGTCGAATGCCCGAACATCTAACATATCTTGATTTTCTATTTTTCTAAAAACTAGTATAGTGTGCAAAGTCCAACCTCTTTTACCAAAAAAATCTTTTTTGGTTTCACAAGCTAATTTCGGAAGAACTCTTATCTTATAATCAGCAACAACTAAAGTGCCTTCAGGGTCCAACTGAGCTAATGTTGTTCTGAACTGAGCGTTAAGATAAGTTTTTCGTACTTGGTGGCCTAGGTAATGTTTTAATCGCTCTTGAATTTTGTGTAATTGTGCTATGTATTCGTTATCTATACGGTTTTCTAACTGATAAAAAAACTTATAAAATTGTTCACACTTAGAACATCTTGAAAGATGTAAAGCTGTACATTCTCCAAAAGCATAGGTAAGGCAATAATCAATACAAGGATCGTGTGAAATTTTTTCCATTTAGTGTTATTACTAACTCTTGCTCAAAATCTCTCTTAAAATGGCATCGCAGTTGTTCAATTTGTGAAAGTATTTCATTCTAATAAAAAAAATTTTTTTTTTTGCTCTAATAAAAATTTTTTTTCCTAATAAATCAACACTCATATTCCGATTAAGTTCCCAATAAATTCCAGTTTAAAAAAATTTTTGCATACGGGCAGCTATCAATTAATACCGTGTATACACACTAAGTGCAAATTAAAAACTTCCAAAAAAAAAAAATGTTTTTTTTTTGCTTCTTAACAAAAAAAAAAAGTTTGCTAACAAAAAAAAAGTTTGTTAACAAAAAAAAAAAGTTTGCTAACAAAAAAAAAGTTTGTTAACAAAAAAAAAGTTTGTTAACAAAAAAAAACGTTTACTAACAAAAAAAAAGCTTGTTAACAAAAAAAAAGCTTGTTAACAAAAAAAAAAGCTTGTTAACAAAAAAAAAAGCTTGCTAACAAAAAAAAAAAGTTACTAAATAACAAACAAAAAAAAATTTGCTTGCCAACAAAAAAAAAAAAATTTGCTGCCAACAAAAAAAAAATTTGCATGCCAACAAAAAAAAAAAAATTTGCTGCCAACAAAAAAAAAAAAAAAAAAAAAAAGAAATTGCATTCTAATAAAAAAAAAAAAAATTTTAATACCATTTCAATCTTGTCAGTAAATGTATTTCGTGCAATTCCAATTAAATTTTCAAATGATTCAAAACCGTAATCGTTACAAATTCCGCAAAGGCCACCCAAATCGCTCCGATATTTTAGATGTATACAATTTGCAATGCGGCCCATGAAAGAGGTTTTTTTCATCCTATTGGGGAAAGTTTGTTGAAACTTTTTCCAAAGTGAAGCCTTGTTATCACGTAAATAAAGGATAGGCAAGTTAGTTTTCGGGTCTGTCTTGTAAGAACTCATTGTAACATTATCTTTATCGGAAAAAAATATTTCGAACTGTCTTTCTTTAAATTCGGCTATTAATTTGGTTGTTTTTTTTGGCATTTCCATTGGTGGTGCACCAACACCATAGAGACGAGAATGTTTTCTGGCTTTGCATATAGTTTTTGATGTTACCTGTATTTAATAATAATTATATTGTATTAATAAATTTTATAAAAAAAAAAAAATACTCGATGTCTTACTCCTAATTCTCTTTTAAGAACCTGATAATCAAAGTAAGATACGATAATAGATAGTATTCGAATTTTTCCACCAGCCCCTCTTTTATTAATTTCTAGTGCATGGCAAAAACTATCTCAGAATTGACAACTTGTAGCAATATTACATTGAGAATTTTGATCTTTTATCTGAATTAATTCCCATTGATATAAGTTTTTTAGAGTTTGCCGATCGGCCCTAGGATCTACAGCACACGTCCAAAATTTGACATTAGACTCTTCTTTGGAATAGGGCGTAATATTTGTACACCTACAAGCTTGAAACATAGAATGCCAGGCTGCTAGTTCTTTGTGTTGAAATGAATGACCAGGTGGGTATACACTATATAAAACATGTGGCAGCCGAACTATCGTACTTTGTTGTGTAATCCATTTAGTAAAAAGAATGTGCCAATCTTCATTAGGCATTGAAATTTTTCTACGTTTAATGTGCAGATCAAAAATTTGTTGTAAAATTGATGTGTCGTTCCATTGAAGTGATGTACATGTTATATCTTCTTTTTTATTTGTCAACAATGACTGAACTTTTGGATCTTTTAACCCAAAAAGTGCAAGATGATCCCTATTTTGGTGCATTCCATACTTCTTCCAAACGATAATTGGTATTTCACCAACATATTGGTATACTTCATTTCTACCTTTATAAACCCGCAAACTACAATAGTTGTCTAAAACTTGTTGTAAAATAAGGTAAGTCTCTGAACCACGGCATGTTAATAAAGATGATGTGTAACCAGGACCAGCGTATAGAAGATCTTCGCGCGAAGAATATCCAATTTTTGAAACTACTATAGAAAACTTGTCAACTTTTATGAATAATGGAAAAAATGAAATATCAGTAGGTATTTCTAATATAATCTCTTTATTATAAAACCCAAATACTGCTAAACCCGAATGCTCAGTTTGGCCTCCAAACAATTCCCAATATAATAAGTTGATTGCTTTTGAAGGTGTGTTTTGTACATCACTAAATTTTTCTTCCACTGAACACAAAAAGTCTGGTTGCAAGGGATTTGACGGGTTATTAACAATAGATAAAAAAAATTCGTGATTATTTATTACAGTTATTACACTCATATAAAGATGAAAAGGAAGATTTAAAACACTATTATTTTCAATTTTTAGATTTGGAATCCACCAATCTCGAGTATATGGCCCGTAATGGAGATTTGAGTTTATTTGCCCTTTGTTTGCAAGTTGTACTGTATATTTTTTATTCTTTGATATTTTAAATGAGACGATCTTTCACCATTCATAATACTATAAAACTTCACTATTAAATGCCCGTCACTTATAATTAATAAATGTCGATCATTTTGTACCCTTTAATTACGATTTGTCAATTAAGCCTTTTTGTTATTGTTTTTGTAATATTCAATAGTATTTAGGAGGATTTGAATTGGTATATGTGTTGAGTAGTTTTTGGTTGCTACAAAGTTTAGATTACTTAGAAGATGATATTGAGTTATAATCTGGTTAAAGCATGTGGTAAATACTTTGTTAAACATTTTTTGATTAGTTTGATAAGGGAGATTAGATAGACTTAGTCCAATATAAAATCTTATGATAATTTTTTTGAGATAAAGAAGATATTAGAAGTTTTCTATTCTATTGGAGTACTTTGTAGAGCAAGATATTTTAAAAGAAAAAAATGAATAATATTTTGACTTTTAGAGATGAGTATTTTGAAATATTCATAGTTAGTTTTAGATAGGCTTGCAGCTTTATTGTTTGGAAGGTCTTTTATAATTTTTGTCTATTCATCAGATGTGATTTCAAAGATAAGATTTTGAAAGAGATATTCATTTTCTAGATATAGTTTGTAGTAGTTATAAAAGAGTGAGTTAGTATTAATAGGAGTATATAGAATTTCTTAGAAATATTCTTGAAAATAGTTATTAAGAGTTGATTTAATTTCAGTTGGTTATGTAATTAAATTGTTGTTTGTAAGTAGGTGATCTAAATCAATACTATTGTTTAGTTTTTCAAGAGTTTTACAAAAAAAGAGTTTAGGGTTTTGTGTAAAGTTATTGTTTCTTTCTTGTAATTTGTTTTGAATTTCAAGTAGAGTTTGGTCTTTTTTCTCTTTTTGAATAAGAGTTTTTAAGTTTTTGATTTTACTTTTAAATAGTATAGGGATTGTGTTTGAGTTTGGATTTGCTTTTAGGAAGTTTTGATATGATAATAGGAGGAGAGTATTGTTTGAATATTTTTTTATACAGGAGTTATATAGTTGTGATATATCAGTAGATATTGTAAAGTTTTTAATGAAAATAATATTTTGGAGTTAGTTGTGAAGAAATAATAAGTTAGGTTTGGAGAAGTCTTAAAGGTTCAAATTAGATTTGATTTTTTTAAATAGAATATACTTTAAGGTAGCTTTGCTAATTGTTTTTTTTGATTTGGTTCTATATGTTGTTTAGATCATTAGTATTTGAAATTTCTGTGATAGGAGTTAGTAGACAGATAAGATTTTGTTCAGTATGGTATTTTTTTTATTTTTTTTTTTTTTTTTTATTAGATTGATAATATCAATTAGGAAAGAAATTAGTACATTTATATAATAAGATAGTATATATGTGAAGCTAATATGTATTCCTAAGATACTATTATTACTAAGCCTATATAATAGTTAGTTATCCAGTATAATATTATACCTTTATTTTCTATTTGTTAGTTAATTTAAACCTAAGTTACTATTAGCTATAGAAGAGGGTGAAGGAAACCTCGAAGAAAGAAGAGAAAGGTAGTTAGTAAAAGCAGTTAAATATGGAATAGTTCTGTAGTAAGTATTTTTTAAATATAGTTGTCAATGTTATAATTATAAGGTATAGTAGAATTTGGTAAAGTTGAAGTTTGGGAAGAGTAGATTTATTTTAGATTTTTTTATCCTATACTACATCCATTACAATTCCTCCTCTTGCATTTATGGATGATACAGTTTGGCACTGCAAATCCAAAACAGACCTTCAAAAAATTCTCTAAGATGTTTCAGATCTATATCAACGAAATAATATTCAAATCAATCCTCTAAAATCAGATCTCCTCTACATTTCAAAATCCAAAACAAAAAATTCTCAATCTAATAATACTCTACCAAACCAACCTATAACCTTCAAAAATCAACCTATTCTACCACATAAACCAAGTGAAACAATCAGATATCTTGGTATATTCCTGGATGAAAATAATTCATCCAAACCAACAATAAACATAATTTCTAACAAAAGTAACCAATTTACTCATCTTATTCAATACAAATAACTTCTTCCAATTTACATATCAAGGCTGTTTAACTCAATTCTATTACTATCTATTGAATATTTCCTACAAATTTGTTCTCTCTCTCAGAAAAAAATTAACCAACTATCAAGTATTCTCACCAAAAGCATCAAATACATGCTATACTTACCAACTAACACTAATAACGATATTCTCACAAACCTTCAATTACTTAATATACCTACCTTAAATAAACTCCTACTCTTAATAAATAGTAGTAACATAAACAGATGTCTGAACTCAAACATACTCCTTACTCAAATTATACAAGCTCACATTAATGAATGGCTAACCAAGATATGGCAACCAATACTAACAAAAAAGACTATCCTCTCTAACCAAAGGAAAATCCAAAACTTCACAATTATTAATTAACTAATCCCTATATTTAAAAACAACATTTCATTAAACAGTTCATACTTCAAAAATTCATAACACTATAACCAAACTCAAAAATTAAATTCTATTTACAACTTTCTTCCAAATTCGAATACTACAACAATACTCAGTCTCAAAAATAATCAAATTCTCTTTCTCGAACAGCTACTCATAGCAGATAATAAATATCTACTTCCATGGAAAAATATCTATCTCTGGACCCACAAATCCTCCTGAGGGCCAATACCTAAATAGTACAAATATATAACAAACCAAATAACTACACTTCTAATATTTGAGATTTAGCCTAATCTAAACCTTGAACCAACAAACTCTTTTCTAAATATACTCAATCTTATTATATTGCAAAACCTGAACAAAAACTTCTGGACTCTTTATACATCACTTCCAAATATCCAAATTGGAAAAATAATTGACTACTTGCAAACTCAAATAATATTTCAAAACTACTAAATCATCTTAACAAATACTAATACAACCCTCATCTCTCTAACATCTACTAAAATACAGATTAACTACAACCAAACAATCAACTTAAAATGCAAAACACAAAAAGAAAACAACCAAT
>CAJVPM010000060.1:0-26732 GCA_910592325.1 Scutellospora calospora | reverse complement strand
AAGAAAACTAAGAGATAACAATAACAAAGAGAATTATCCTCCTTCGGAGGATAGTACTAGCTATCATCACTTAACTCAACTTCCCGTAGAGTCTACTACTATCAAAAATAGCTTTATGGACAACTACAACTATGCTAGTTCTAGTAAGGACACTACTAAACTACCTAGTAGTGAAAAAACTCTAAAACCAAACTCTCTAAATACAAAGAAATAAAGATTTAACCTACTAGCTACTTTGGATAATACAAAAAGTGGGCAAAACAGCTTATCTCTAGCAAAAAGTACAACACAACATATGACCCGTAGCACAACAATAAACAAGTACAGTATGAGAAAAAATAAGACATCCAATATTATTACTGATAATAATGATGTACAGATTACTATAAATAGTAATGATATAGTACAAATTACTATAGATAGCAATGAAACTACACAGGTACTTTCAAATCAAGACAGTAATATAGATTAGACAACTGATGAATCAAGTCCAGCACCTGATATAGATCTTCAATCAACTTCAACTATAGAAAGAACATCTCAATCAATAATCCCAACTCAATATATGTCATACAGCTATGCACTACAAGCAGGTGGAGAATGGGACAAACTTATAAATATTGATAACACTGATTTATGGATAGAAATTATTAATTAGAATCTTGCAAATAAGGAGCTAGATCTATTTGACTATCAAGAATAGACATCAGACAAAATTCTACAGAACCTAACTACACAAAAAAGTCTCAAAAGCTTTATACAATATAAGTTTAAAACAAAACCAACTCAACATATAATCCCTCAAGCAATTGCACTTAAATTCAAGTATAAGGATATAGCTTTCTTCACAACGTTTACTCAAACTAAACGCTCAAAACCAGTTCATCAAATCCAATATAAGCAACTGTTTACTCAAGCTTTAAACAGATACAAACAACAGCATGATATTACGATTACAGACAGATCTACGAAAGATCTAATATATATAAAATTAAGACAAAAACTTGCTATAGATTTTCTAACAAATGCAGAGTTTAGAGCCTGTTCAGTAGGCAAAATCTATGGCATAATTAGATATTGCAAAGGTTTTATGAAAGACGCTACATTATTAGATCTAGCTAAGTTAAAGGGACTAATTGGCCAAGCAATAGAAGAAACACTTCCAGATCTTCTAGAATCACCAGAACTAATATCTGAGAAAATTAGTAAAGACCTTCCATTCAAGCTACCTATTACTAAATGCTCAAAGACAAGAGCAGTAGTTATCTGCCTTCATGCTCTTTTCAAATTTAAAACACTACCAAACAGTTTCTTCAAGATGCTTCTACCTCTACCAAATGAGCCTGAGGACCTGATTCCAGCTTTACAAGATCTGTTTTCAATAAAAAGTCACAAAGAATTACGAAATCTTTTCTACTATAAAAGAAAACTACAAGATCATTATGAAATGAAGAGAATTCCTACTTCATACTTTAATCTCTCTAAACCAAAGGAGCCATTCTCTTTAGCTTACCAAGAACTTAATTCAAGAGTGAGATGCTTATTTCTACTTGACCTAACAGAGCTAAATATATCACTCTCCGAAGTCGTTCGAAAGCTAAGGGAACATTATTCTTTTAAACAAATTTCTAATGATTTCTTTAAACCAAAGCCAAGGCTACCTTTAGATACTTCAAAGATTAAGACCATTACTACTTTTAGTTACCCTATTAAAAATGATATAGAAGCAAAGAAATTTGTACAAGAAACAAAGTTATATTATCAATATAACCTACTACTACTGGATACAATTATGGTCACTAATCTAACAAACAAACCTTAGCTCCCTGAGGACCTAAGCTTAATCGATGACTTTAATCTTACCCTACCTATTATATCATCTAAATTAGTAAGAGAAACAGCAAGAATGCTTTGCTAGCATTACTATTTTATCAATTTACCAGAAACATGAATAGACCTCCAAGCAGAAACAAATGAAATAAACAAAGTTGCTGAAAGCAAAATAGAAATTCCAGAAACTATCAAAGCTATTCATAATCATCTGCGAACAAAAGAAGTAGATATAGCAAACATCCTATTACTAATTACAGAACAAATAGCAGTCACACCCACACTTGATCTCTTGTATTAACACTTCAACTTTAAAAATATTCCTAAATTCTTACTTAAACTATTCGCATTTCCAGAACCTTCTTAGGAGATCTTTAATAATTTTAATGACTACTGAACTACTATCATTAGAAATCAAACAACATACTATTTCTCTAATCATTGGAACACATAACATACAAGGAATAAATGATAGTATTAAATTCTAACAATGGATAGAATTCTGTAATATGAATAGTATAGACATTATTAGTATTACCAAAACAAAACTAGCACAATCAAAATTCACTAAACATACTCAAAATAATTCATATTATCAAGTTTATACATCTAATACAACTATTGACAAAGCACAAAAACGTGAAGCTAGCATAGGTACTGCAATTGCAATCAAAAACTTTCTTCAACTATATATTAATAACATTATATCTTATCCTGGTACAGCTATCGCTATTGATCTGTTCTTACCAAATAACAACAAATTTAGGGTTATTTCTATTTACTTCTCGTCTAACAATATAGCACTTCTAGATGCAACTCACCAAAAGATACTTGATTAGATAGAGTATGCAAACGGGTATAATTTGCAACTTATAATCCTAGGGAACTTTAATTCGAATCTAGAAAGAAAGGATAGCACTGCCAAATTGCTTTACAAATTACAAAAAACAGACCTTCAGAGTATACTAAAGACCTTTAAAGTCACTATACTAACATAGAATAGATCACAGCTTATAAGTCAAATTGATGATATATTTGTTCCACAAAATATCCTCAATACCTTTCTACCCCCAAAGATCATTGACGCAAAAGAAATAACAGAAAGTAATCACAAAGTGATGACTATTGAATAGTACATTACTTCTTTTAACAAAAACAAAATACGAAGAAGAGGTAACAAAAGGTTGATATTCAAATACAAAGAGATGGACCCTGAAAAATGATAAGACTTTACACAAAGTATCTCAAAAAAGATCTCCAAAGATGATAAATTACTAAATACAATTACTAGAATTATACATCTTAATAAGGCCTAGCAAATACTTAGCAGTATAATTATACAAAACGCTAAGAAATATATCCCTTGCATATTTAAAACTCTACAGTCATTTAATGCACATACTCCAATTGCATCAAAGATCCATAAAGCTCTTACTATCTTGAACAAAACTCTAAGAACGCTCAAAAACATTACCCCACAGCAACATATTATAGAGATAAACAAAAACATCTTACTAATTAATGAGCTAACTGATATAGATATTAATCAAATTAACATTACAGATCTTACAAATGATCTCTCACTAACAATATAAAACTTTGAAACATACAAAAAATTCCTATATACAGCAAGGCGAATAGAGAATAATGCTACCTTACGGGACAAAATACAAGAGCATATTCAAAACAGATATAATAACTTCAAAGTTAATACAACAAAGATGATAGATAGTATTCTACAGAGGCATATAGACCATGTATAGTTCCAAAATATAGTAACACCTGAAGAAGTAGTTACAGATCCCTATTTAATTCAAGAACATATTAAGAACCATTTCAAAAACTGGACACGTCCAAACCCTAATAATGACCAAAAATAGACAAATTGGTAAGATGAATATAAGCTAAAGGACAACATACTTTCTTTCTAGTACACTACAATACTTCAGGACATAACTCTAGCAGAGCTAAAGAACTGTATAGCAATAGCATCTAACAAAAAAGCAACAGAGCTACAACTCATATCTAATGAAATGTTAAAACATTTAGATGAACAGACTTTAAACTATCTTTTAAAGATATTTAATGTTTGCTTAAAACTAGAAGATATACCTAGTGCATAGAAACACAATCTAATATATCTGATATCCAAAAAACCAATTTTCATAGGTCAATTAAATCATATGTATTCAATATCTCTAATTGAGCATACAAGAAAAATCTTTACCAAGATTATCACAAACAGACTTAGCAATATTTGCTCCTCTTATCTAATTTTAAACAATTTCAACTTTGTCACATTACTAGGCAATTCAACAACTACTCTAATAACAGTTCTTTCTCACTTAATAGAAGATGCATAAGTATAGAACAAAGAGATCTGGATGTTAGTACAAGATATGAGTAAAGCCTATGACTCTGTCCATATACCTTTATTAGAAAGAGCACTTCACAGAATCAAAGTACTACGATCTCTTATTAACCTTATCACTAATATATTTACTCATCGGTCAAACTCAGTCATTACGAACTTTAGAAATACTAAACTATACCAAGTACATGATAGAATCAACCAGAGTGAAACAATTACTCCACTACTTTGGAGAGTATATTACGATCCTCTTTTCTCAAAAATAATGCAACAGTATATGGGCTATACTATAGAAGGAATGAACAGCTCCCTAACTTCAAAGCAATTAACTCAAATCCAGGTATTGGCCTACATAGATGATACTCTATAGCTAGCTAACAACAAACAAGAATTCTCACAGATTTTGGAGACAGTATCATCATTCTACAAACTCACTAACATTAAGGTTAATCCAACTAAGTCAGTACTTGCTACCAATACTAAGCTGCAGTCTTCTTCAATTACTTTCGAAGGAGCTCAAATAAATTTAATAAGTACAAAAGAGGCTTTCAAATTCTTAGGATGCTGGTTTACACTAGAAAAAAATCAAAACACATCTCATAACTTAATCATACAAGAAGTAAATGATACATTACAGAAGCTAAGAATAGCTAAGATTACTGAGAAGCAAGCTATCTACATAATCAATACTGTTATCCTCACCAGACTTGCATATAGAATTCTAAATACCTTCCTTAATGCCTCAACTACGAATAGAATTACTAACAAATATACAAATATCACTAAGCATAAGGCTAGCTTAGCTTCTTCTATTCCAAGCTCTACACTCTACTGCCATAGGATATATAGCCTCAGAATAGTGGAAGATATACAGGTACAACTGAATATTTTTCTTATTCATAATTTAATCAACTCTAATTATGAGTTTAGCTGTATCTTCAGAAACAGAATACAACAGCTACAAGTGGCAGCAGCAACGAACAAATCCATACTTGCTCATGATCTAATTATTTTTGCAGCATCTGAAAACAATACAACTACTGCAAAAAGAATACATCAAATCCACAGCCTATACTGTTTGTTTACTAATACAATATCCAACTAGCCACTTATATTACAGAAGACAAGAAATAGTATAAATGCTATAATTAAAACTCTTCCAAATCTTGTAGCTATCAAAAAATATCTAAACGAAATTGGACTTTACTTTGTCAAACAAGTTTTGAATTGTGATAATATGATAACTCTCCTATGGAAGTTCCTACTATATACAATCAAGAATATACTAAAAGGAAAAGAACCTAAATGGTACAAGCAACTTACACTAGCAGTAACAAATAGTAGCCTTACTACTACTAGTAGTAATCTGCAATATCCCAATCCATACATTATTAACTACATACCAATAGTTAAAAATAATTAGATCCTGCTACCAGCAAACAACACAATATCAATCTACAAAGTGATATCTATTGTTAAAGACAATATAGCTAAATTAAGACATTGGAAGCAATACTCAAACCAAAAGCTCCTAGCACCTTGTAAAGGCTGTATGACAAACAACGTCAATCTAGAATCTACACAAAACTCCTGTTAACTATATATAAAAACTACTCTAGCTATACAACTATGTATTAGCAAAACGAAGAAACTATACTTTAATATAGAAGAAATTACTGCTTTCATACAGAACAAGAAGGAAGAAAAAGCAAAGAAACAAACAAACAACAGAACAAAAACAAATACAGTTTACTCGAACAAAAAAACAAAAAAGAACCTAGAGCTTATCAATAACATTATCTCTGAAACGAATATTCAGAACAAACTAGTTGGTATATATATACAAACTAGATATAGTAAATATATAACTACAATTCCAAACACAAAAATAGTAGAAGATACAACTACAAAGGTGAAATATCCAGTCGCATATTGGAGTATACTAGATACAGATATCAACTTCTCAGTTAAAACAAGTACATGGCCAAGCAAAGTTTATATGCTGCTTACAGCTATAATAATAATCATGCTTTCATTACCAACTGAATGCAAGCTAACATTAATATCATTGTCCTAACAAATACAAAGACTAGTTAACACACTAGCTGATAACAACTACAATACAAGAAACAAAGTACTAAAGCAAAAAGAGTGGCCTCTATAGCTTATGATATATACACTTTATCATAAAAAGTACCTTGAAGTTAATATAGAAACACCAAGTAACTAACATAATAACAAATCTACTATATCACTAGAAGTAACTCTCAATTTTAACCAAGCCAGACATGATACCTACTACTTGCAATGGCATAACAACACTATCATACATCAGCCTAGACGTTTCATACGATATATTAATAATGCAACCCATCTTGCAGAGTGGCATTCCCAGAATAGAACCCTCTAATAGGATCTACACAGAGAAAAAATCGATTGGAAAGCAATAACTGAGAACCTAAACTACAACTACTCACTAACAAGTAGAAGTATATACTCCAAGTACTCATCACTAAAAGCATTCAAAGTCAAGCTGCTATTGGGTAAACTACTAGTCGCAACTAATTTAGCTAAAAGAAATCCAAACAAATACTCATCTATATTATATAAAAGATGTAACGAAGAACCTGAAGACAATGAGCACTAGATCATCTGCTCAAAAAATAATATTACACTAGAACAAATAATAACTGAAAGTTTAGATCTAATACTAGGCAAAGACTCACAACCACAGCTAACTAAGAAGATCAAAGAGATTATACTACTAAATACACCTTACAGTACTGAAGACTCGGAAGCCAGATCTATTCAAACTATTTATGGCTTTATTCCTAAAGCTATATCACAACTGCTAACCTCTAGCAATAATACTGCCAAGATAACAAAGTCTTACAAACTTTTTTATAAGATCCAAAAAGCTCTCTACAATAAGATTTAGACTCACAGATACAAAGAATGGTATGAATCTAATAACCTAACTTCAGATATAAAGAGAACACAAACTGAACATGACCAAAACAGCATTACAGAAGACTCTATACTCACATTATCTAAACAACAATGTATTCAATACAAATTGAATACTTGAACAGAAAGGTTTATTACTACTAACGCATCTCCAAATACACTTGCATATATAATGGACTAGATGGAGCTTTGGTCTCCTTTGGTTAAAGAGCCCAGGCCGAGGGTAAACTAGCCCTAGTTTTTAGTTTTAAGTAGATTAAGATATACATCCTTGTAATATTATAATGTAATGAATATATTATCTGAATAAAAACTGAAGCAAGACCTTCTTCTTCCAAAAAAAAAAAAAAAAAAAAAAAATAATAATATATAAATTTGAATAAAAATATTCTAATGTTAATAGCTTCTCAAGATTACTAAACTAGATATACCTTATCTTTATTCTTAAAACATGAATTTAGACCAATACTAAAATTTAGTAGAATATTTAGAAACAGATAAACTTCCTTCTGACTTAATAGACTTTGAAAAATGGTTATTTCTTAAACAATCTAGATATTATAAACTAGAAAATAAGTTACTATACAAAAAGAATAGAAAAGATTCAGACAAACTTATTCAAGTAATAAAATAGACTGAAGTAGAACTAGTTCTCTACATGATACATAAATACTCTACAGATGAATATCTAGAAACAGATGCAATATATTATAAAATATCTAAAAGATATTACTAGGATCAGATGTATAGAGATATACAAAATTATATTCGATCATATGAAATATGCCAGAAAACAGAAAAAGAAAAGAATCTTTTTATTCTATTCAAGTCGAACATGCTTTTGAACATATAGGAATCAATTTAGTAGGACCTCTTCTAATAATAAAACAGAATAATCACTATATTATAGTTGCTACTGACTATTTAACCAAATGGTCAGAAGCAAAAGCAGTACTAGATGCAGGTACTGAAATTTTAGCAAAATTTATATTTGAAGAAATAGTTTGTAGATATGGAGTATCTAAAATAATATACTCTAATAACAGAAGAAATTTTACTAGTAAAATAATAAGAATATTATGTAAAAAGTTCTTAATTAAATATATATTCTCTTCTCCTTATCACCTTTAAACTAATAGAATGGTTGAATAATTAAACAAAACACTTTGCAGTTCTCTTACAAAAGTGAAAGAAAAAGATAAAGATTGGGATATATATATACTAGCCATAGTATTTGCATATAGAACTAAAAGATATACAACTACTAGATATACTCCTTTTCAACTAGTATATAGCTGACAAACTATATTCCTAATTGAAATAGTTATACTAATCAAACTAAAAGAAACAGACAAAGAAATCAACTTTGAAGATAGTATTCTACATAGAGTATTCAAATTAATAGATGAACTATCTTATCAACACAATGAAGTTCGAAAAAATACAGAAAAATCTCAATAGAAACAAAAAGTTAGATTTAACTCAAAGATTCATACCAAAAAATTTGAAATTAATAACAAAGTATAGATCTAAAAGAAAGATCTTGAAAACTAGAGGTTGGACCAGTTTTAATAATTTGGATTTATCACATAAATTTTGTGATATACTAGAATTTATTAAAATTTAATTAGATAAAATTTTAAAATATCACAAAATTCACATGATAAACTCGAATTATTAAACCTTTATTGAAAACTCTTGCTCTACAAAATTTGAGAAAAAACAAATAAGACCTTTTATTATTCAATTAAAATTGAATAATAGAGTTTACAAACTTAGAACTAACAAAAGAAAAATACTATTGAAATATTATAATAGTGACAGATTAGCAAAATATTATGAAAAACAAGACTGGCAACCTGTAATTGTAATAGAAAATTAAAGGATTTTCAGAGAAAATTCTTGAAATACTGTGAAATCTATTTTAGAATCAGATTTAATTTGTACAACATTAAATTTTTTTCGTATTACATTAAAACTTATAAATAGACTCTCTCTCTCTTTATTTTTTCTAAATTTAGAAATACTTTAAAAATTATCTTCTCTTTAAAAATTACTCTTTTTGACAAAATTCTTAAAATAGACTCTACAATTACCTAACAAATGCAACTCAAAACTTTGGATGCATTGAATAATTTTCTTAACTAATAGAATGAAGATTTGATCTCTTTAACCTCTTTTTTATTAATTACAAGAACTTAATTTTCTCTAATTAATAGAAGATTACTAGAAACTTTACTATTGAATAAAAATACTTAAAATAATAATTTAGAAATATCACTTTTAATAGAACCAGACCTCTTGAAACAACTCCTTACTGAAATCAATTTTGACCTATTCTATTCTAATAAAGAAATAACCACAGAAATAATCTCTTTAATAGAAAATATTGCTTCTTTAAATAGTTGTAATTTAGAAATAGAACAAGAAAGCTCTCCTCTTATAACTCCAATCTCTCTTCAAGAACATATTCGAATAAAAATCTAAAATAATTTTACTACAAATCATGATAAACCTTTGATTAGAATTAGCTCTCTTTCTTCATCTCTCTCTGAGAACCAACTTAATAAAATAATTTCAAGACTCCAAAATAGAACTTGAACAAAGAATCAAAAAAGCAGAATCAGAACTCTCAAAGCTTGCTATTATTTAGAAATATTAAAAAGACTTAAAGTAATAACTTTTTAAAGCTTAACTAAATCAACTAGACTCTTCAAAATAAAATAAGTTAACAAAAAGCCAATGTAATCTTAATAGAAGCTGAATGAATCTCTAAACTTCTTATCCTCTATAGAAAAGAAAGGTTATATTTCACTAAGCATATTACTTTAAGCAGTTTACATTACTTAACAAATGACAACTTTCAGTTCTCTTTGAAGTATTAAAGAATTCATAGAGTTCATTTTTGAATGAGATGAAAATATTATCAAATGAGTTTTAATAATTTTATCTTTTTTTTTTTTTTTTTTTTTTTTTTTTTTTAAAGAGAGAGGCCTTGTCTTAGTTTTTATTTATAACAACTGTAGAGTCATATACATTATGGTTATTACAGACTGTTTTCTAAAACTAAAAGCTAGAGCTACTTTACTCTTAACCTGAGCTCTACTAGAAAAGGCTAAAGACCTTATCTAGTCTATGAAATTAAAGATAAACTTTGGAGAGCTGTTAAAATTTTGAAATTCATCTGACCATTGTTTAATTCTATTTATTATTTTATTTAATTTTTTTTCAGGTATACTTTCAGTAGATTCTTGTAGTATATTTGAGTATTGGTTAGTTATATGTAGGAAGAGCTAGTCTTCGGTATTTTATTTATTTATTTCTACACATCTAGGTAACCAGATCTTTTTGTAAATATTTTTGATAATTTTGTGGATTAAGATTTTAGATACTTTGTATTTTGAATTTTTTTTTATATTCATATCTATAAAGTTAACAAGGTGTTTAGTTGTATATCCTTGACAAGAATATATTTAATATATTGAGCTTAGGTTAATATTAGTGAGTAATATATTCTTAGTTTCATTTTGAATATTTATATTATTGCATTTATATTTGTTGAAAGTTTTTGTAACTTGATCTTCTATGACTTGGTGAATACTAGTTTTGTTTGTAGAATATTCCCACTAGTGCGAGTTATTTTCTTTTAAGATATAGTATCGTTTGCATATGTTATTATCATATTTAGTTAGGTATCTTTTATGCAGATTCTCTATAGTCAGTAGCTCATTAGTTAAAAATTAAAGTTTGAAAGTCTTAATTTTAGATTGAGTTGGATGAGTAGATCAAGTGTTTGGTATACAATTAAAATTTATTATTGCTAATATTGTAGACTAGTTGAGTTCTGAGTAAAAATTATTGATCTCATTAAATCTTTATTGAGAGTATAGTTCTGCTAAATATGCTGTATTGCATAGATATCTGACAAAACGTCTAGGTTTATGAATGATTGTTGAGTTGTTCTACAAAATACATGTTATATCATGTCTTAGAGTAATATTAGAAGAATTAACTAGAATTGTTGTTAACTCTTTATTGTGTTTTATTATCTCTTTATGTGTTAAGATTAAGTTAATATCTTTATGTGCTTTAATCATAAGGATAAGAATCCATAAGTCTCCATATTTATTGTTAATTAGTGTAGCTTTGTTGAAGATAAGTAACTAGATTTGATGATAATTATTGATTAAAGAGTTGTTATTAGTATATATTTTGATAGTATAGTTGTTTTTAGCAACTAGAAGTAATGAGAAAATTGCTATAAGAAGGCTATAGTTTTTGACAGCTAAGACCTAGTTTTTAAGTAGTAGTTCTCTTGAGTATTTTTTATTGACCATGTGATATATAAGGTTTCTACTTGATATGTCTTGTTTGTTGAGTAATTAATTTCTATTTGTAATTGACTAAAATATTTAGTTTTCATATTTATATTTAAGAGTATCATTTCAGAGTGTGTGTTGCAAGCAAATTGTTTCATTATTTGAATATTGTTATATTTTGCTAATTTTGGTTCACTATAGCTTTGATAATTATATATGAATAGAGCTTTTACTTTGTATATTTGAGCACAAGTAGAAATATCAACTAGGTCAGTATATATTTTGTTGTAGCTACTAATCTGTATTCTATAACATTTTGAGGTTAATAGAATTTTTGTACAAAAGTTGTGGTTCATAGAATCTTCATATCCATTGCATCTCACTACAAGGTTGTTCGATTGTTGAAAATTATAATGTTTAATTTTTATCTTAGATTGACTAATAACAGTTGAAACCCTGCTAATTAATAGCTCTGATTTTTCAGTACATATAATCTATGATCTTTTAGTAATTAGTTGTTAGGTAATAAAATGGTTAGACTGTTAGAAGTTGAGATTATTATTGATAGTATAATTTTGTACAGCTTGAATAATAGTTAAATACCATTTAAGCTTTCCCTCTTTTAGTATTTTTTGAGTATTTTGTAATAGATGTTGCCAAGTAAGTAGTGTTGAGAAATCGCTATTAAATAGTTGTTCAATAAACCAAATTTTTGTATTATTAAGTTTGGTTTTAAGTATAGCTGCATAATACAAGTTTTAGATGATGTAATTAACACTGTAGCCTTTAATTAGTATTATGTTTTTGTTTAAATATAGAGGTACTGTTGTGCTAATTTGAAGACTGTTGAAGAGTATAATTGATTGTGCAAAGGCAGTATTAATTTCAGAATTCGGAAAAACAATTGGATTAGAAAAAAGTATTGACTAATTAGTAGAGGCTGCATATTGGAGTTGAGTAATTCTGCTAGATATAGGAAGAAAATTAAAGCTAGGATGATTAAATAAAAAACATCAGTTAGCAAATAACTATTGTGTTTAAATATCGTTCATTATTTTTAGATCATAAATAAGATGATACCAAGTAATTGAGTTTGGAACTGATTTAGCTAGTTCAGCTTTTTGTTTAATAATAGCAGTATATCTGTTGGTTATAGACTGACATATTGTACTTTTGACAAAAGTATTTTGTATTCTGTAGCTAAACCTAGTGAGAATTACTGAATTTATAACATAAATTGCCTGTTTTTCAATAATATTAGTTTTCTTAATATGAATAAGTGCATCTGTTATTTCTTTTAAGATAATTTGGTGAATCAATTTGTATCTTTTGTGCATAGTAAACTAATATCCCAGAAATCTGAATGCTTCTTTTTTGTCAATTGCAGGAATAATAGTATTGTTAAAATCTATATAGCTAGCAGAGTTTAAGCTTGTAGTAACTAATACAGATTTGTTCAGGTTGACTAATATATTTGCAAAGTTATAAAAGGATTAGGCTATTTGTAGTATATTAGTAAGTTCTTTTTTAGAATCTGCAAGCCAAAGTGTATTATCTATATATGCCAATACAGCAATATTTGATGGCTTAAAATGTGACTTTTGGTTTGACAAAGTATGTGTTCGTTCAGAGAGTTTATATTTTTGGTATTTGGATATAATTTGAGTAAGTAGAGGATCATAATAGATTCTCTATAGAAGAGGTGTAATCGTCTCACCCTGATTTATACTATCTTGTACTAGATATAGTTCTAAATATGAACTATTAATAATTACTTTGTTTGTTCGATCTGTAAAGATATTAACAATTAGATTAATAATTTTTGAAGAAATCTTAATTCACTATAATACTATTTTAAGTAAGGGTATGTGAACAATATCATAGGCCTTACTCATGTCCTGAGATAAGGCCCATAGCTCTCTGTTATTAGTTTGTATATTCTCAATAATATGTGTAAATGAAGTAATAGGAATTATAGTTGAAGCGCCTTGAATAGCTATGTAATTATATGAGTCTAATATTAGAAATTTTGAAATACAGTTGCTAAGCCTATTAGTAATAATTTTTGTAAAGATTTTTTTTGAATGTTCTATTAGTGTTATAGAGTGAGTATGGCAAAGCTGTCCTGAGTATATAGATTTTTTGGAAATTGTATAAATTAGACTCTGCTTCTATTGTATAGATATGTCCTCTAACAGGAGACAAGTATTAATAATTTCCAAAAATACTTTAAGACCTTTGTCTGATAAATACGATAACATTTCATTTGAGATTAATGTAGGTTCTATAGCTTTTTGCTTTGGTACTTGAGATATTGTTTGTCTTAACTCTTCAAGCTTAATTGGTTTGAAAATACTCTCATATCATGATGAGTCAATATTTTCTTTAGGTCATATTCAGTTTTCTATTGTTGCTATTATAGTGAGCTTGTAGAGTTTAATTTTGTCTAGTTATTGAAATGATTTTTGACTTCTAGTTTAATATCATCCTTATCAGTAATAACTAAGTTAGTTATAATAATATAACTTAGATCGACTAGTTCAGAATGTCTGCTAAGTATGCTATTAATCATCTTAGTTGTATCACTGTTAAAGTTATCATATCTTCATTGGATATAGTTATTTATACTTGCTCTTGTAGTTTGTGTATTTTCAGTTTGTTTCGCTATTATTATTATTTTTTGATATGTTTTTAGCACTTTGATTAATTCTTGAATTTGATCGATTTCAAGATTGTATTCTGTAATTTTGTTAATTTTAAGCTGTGTTAGTGAATTAATTTGTCTAATAATTGCATTATACCAGTTTAGATTTTCTATATGATCTATATTGAGTTGTAAATAACGTAAGAATTTATTTATATTTTTGAGTCCCTTATGTAGCTATGTAGCTTTGTATGTGTAACTGATAAAGTTCTTAGAAGCTGTTTTAGTTCTTGATATATGTTTTTGAGCTGCTTATATTATTGCATCATTGAGCTTATGCTAGTATTTGTTAAGCTCTTGTATGTTTTGAATTTTTTCTAAATCATAATTAAATTTTTTGTCAACTTCTTTGAAGAATTCTAACTATTAGTCTGTATTCATTTCATTGAATTTGTAAATCTATCTTTTACTTAGACTTCTTTTTCGAGAGATTTTGTTGAATGGATATATTAACTATTCAATAGATATTATCTTATAATCACTATTAGTTATATAGTTAGCATCAGAAATAATAGGACAAAGAAAACAATTTAGTAAATAAGATAGGATCCATATATCATCTATTTGTAATGAACTATGTTCTCTATTCTATATAAGTGCAGTTATGTTAAATTGTTTAAGAGTACTAATTAAATCACAAGCTCAAATAGTGCTAAGTATTTTAGATTGCTTATGATCTAGAGTGCAATTGAAGTCATCTAGGCTATGAATTCAATTTTTGAGTTATTTACATTCTGAATTCATTGTTGTATTTTTTGATTAAGAGATACTCTTGTATCATTATCATTACAAGAATTGTATACAGATATTATTCTATATCATTGGATACCAGAAAAAAATATATCAATTGCAATTATATACCTTTTGTAGGTTTAGATATTATGTATATAGAGACATAGTAGATTTTTTATAGCAATTGCTATTCCCATACTTGTTTCTTGTTTCTTTTTACTATTAGAAGTTGTGTTGGCAAAAATATTTTGTAATATAGATTTATAAATTTAAAGTTGTTATGAGTAGAGCTAGCTAATTTGGTCTCTGTAATACTAATAATATCAAGTTGGCTTTCGTAACAAAATTGTATCCATTGTTGAAATTTAGTAGTATTGTTTATGCCTTAAATATTATGAGTAGCAATAATGATTAATTTGTTGTTATTCTTTAGAGGATAAAATGTATATAGAATTGAAGTACTTATTTGATTATTTGTATAATCTGATCTAGTCTGAGTATTGTTATTATTGTTTTAATCAGACATTAGTAGATTAAAAAATTTTCTAAGATAGCTTTGAGAGAAGTAGAAGTTGAAGCAAGAAGTCAGGTAATGATTTAAAATTGTAGTGTTGATGTAAAAAGCCGATAGTTTCTGCAACCTTTTCATGTTGTGTTATTAGTAGTTCTAGAATAATATTATTATTAACAATAGCTTGCAGCTCTGTTAAAATTGATGAGAAGGATTCAGGTAGGTTAGGTAAAATAATATTTTCATCTTCTTTATCTGTTTTGATTTGTTGGTTAGATGTTGTATTGTTTTTAGAGATTTCGATCTATTGGTCTGATAATCTTATCCTTTAAACTGTATTCCAGGCAAATTTGCTTGGAAAATTAAAGAGTAAATACTATTTTTTAAATAATTTAATAAAATATTAATGAAATGGGATCTATATTATATATAGAATATATTATTGAAAACATACTCTATAAACTTTATTAAGAAATTTTTTTATTTTTACTAAGTAGTTTTTGAATAATAAATTTTTAAAGTTTATATTAAAAATTTTTTATAATTAATTTTTTTAAAAAATTTTTAAAATTTTATATATTTTTAAAGCTAAAAAAATTTTTAGTTCTAAGACAAAATTTAAATTTTTACAATTAAATTATAAAAATTATAATAATAAAAGTTGTTTCTCTTGATAAATTCTGTAATTCTAATTTTTAAAAAAAAACAGATAGCTAATAGTTAATAGGTTTGCCAAAAATAAATAATAAAATTTTTTGAATAAAAAAATTTTTTAAAGTCATTTAACTTTAGTATACAGACAACTTATATTTTTTCTTATAAAATAAAATAAATACTACAATTATATAATTTTTATTTTAAAATATTATTAAAAAAAATTTTGTTTAAATATATTAATTTATAAAAATATAGATTATAGATATTATTATATAAATTTTCTAAGCAAATTTTCTAAAATAACTTGCAGATTAAAGGATACTAATATGCATCTTTTATTTTACTTTTATTTAGCTATAAATCTGCTAAATATTTGTTGAATAACAGATTATAAAAGTGTATATAAAAAATAAATATCAGAATAATAAAAAAATTCTAATATATATATTTAATATATTCATTCAACCTGTAATAGGTTATAAAAGTATATATAAAAGATAAATATTGAGATAATATAAGAATCTAATAGACAAATTAAATCTATTCATATTACTCTTCTTATAGATCATTTTTACTAAATTTATAGCTAAAAGAAAAATCAGAAAAACTAAAAATTTTTTATAAGAAATAGTATTAGAAGTACTAAACAAAAAGAAAGGTACTAAAGAAATATATATTTGGTACTAAAATAGTAAAGAAAACAAATAGTTATAGCAAGAGTAACAGAAAGTACTAGCTCAAAAGCTACAACAGAAAATTTTTTTTTTAGAAAACTAGAAATTCAGATTTACTTCAAACTGCAGATCAATTTATATAATACAAACATATAAAAACTAGTATAAACAATTAATTATATTATTAGTACTAATGAGATATATTACATATTAGCTAATAAAGTAGAGCTATCTAAGATTAAAGGTAAAAAGTTTACAGACAAGCAAAAAGAAATACTAGAAATTATAAAAAGATAAGATTATTTCTTTGAATATTATAAGTTAAGATAAAAAATAAAATAGTATATAAAGATAGTACTAAAAAAGATCCTAACTCAAAATTAACAAAAGAGAAACAGTAGTTAAAGTTAAAAAAAAATAGCTAGTCTCAAAGCTATGCTTAAGAAAGTAGAATCTTCAAAACTAATCAAAATTATAAAAAGAATAAGAAAAAGCTATGAGCACTTAGACAAATATATTTAAAAATTATAGGTATAAATACTAAAGTAATTATAGTAATTAGGAGTTAGTATAAAATTATTAAAAGAGTAATTATAGAAAAAAGAAGAGAAATTCTAGATATAGCAATTAGAGAACTAAAATGAGAATTAGCAATATTAGAAGAAAAAAGAAACAAAAAAAATCAAAAGCAAATATAAAAAAAATTCTAATTCAATAAGAAAAAAAGTAAAAAAAAAAAAAATAAAAAGAAAAAGTTCTAAAAAGTTACAGAAAGCAGAAACAAAATTAGAAAAAAATTTTCTGATATTACAAGAAATAGAAAAAGAAAAAAAAAAGATACTAACTCAAGATCAATTTTAGAACAAGAGCTAGAAGATCTAAATAAAAAACTAGTGAATAAAAATAAAACAGCTATTAAAATTTTATTAAAAGATAAGAAGAGAGTAGAAATCAAAAATTCTTAACTTAAGGTAAATTCTAACAAGCTAACAAAAGAATTACCTCAAGATATACAAGAGACAAAATTAGCTTTTAATAAGAAAATTGAAGATTTAGCTCTTTGAACAAAAGATATAATTTTAGAAGATATAGATAATGCTTCTCTAAGAATATTACAAATAGAAATAAATGATACAAAAGAGTATTAGACGAGGCAAATAGACTATATAATAGCATTAGTAGTATTATCAGACAATATAAAAAAAAAATACTTGAGTAATCATTAGTTAGAACTGTCATAAAGAACTAGAGATCCTAAAAGATAGAATAGAAAAGAAAAAGATTGAATAGTATAAGGTTCTATTTGAAGAAGAAAAACTAAAGAAAAATTATAAACCTATAACAGATAACAAACAAAACAAGACTATAAGAAAAGAAAATAAAAAAAATTAAAAAATTAAAAATAGACTTTTTCTAATAATCACTAAAAAACAAAAATTAGAAGAAAGAAAAACAACAACTTCAATATACTACTTCTAATAATTAAATAACTAATTATTTTTTAGATACAACAAACTACAAAGCTTATTACTAAATACTATCTAATAAAATTCAAACTAACAACTCTAACAAAAGAAAAAGTCTTTACAATAAAACAAGTTTGTCTTTTAAGAACTAAGCAATATCTAACTATATAAAGAAGTTATCTAAAATCTCTAATCAACTTGTATATACTTTATTAACAGATAATAATATAGTGATAGAAAGTACTAGTAATAACTAAAATAATCAAAACAACTACTCTAAAAAATGACACTTTGATAAACTAACTTTTCAAAATATATCTCAAATAACAAAAAGTGAGCAAACTAGTTTATCTTCTCTAAAATACAATATTACATTATATGTATACAATATAATAACAATAATAGTCAAAATTAGAGATACAGATATTTGTCAGGTTAAGAGTAGCTACTCTCTTATGTCATATGAAATTTGGATAGCTACCTAGTTACAGCTATGATATATATTATTTTATATTCTAATATCTATATCTTTAGTCAAAATAGTTATAACAATACAAATATAATAGTCAGAGAAAATTACAATATAAACAACAACCTAAATAGGCAACTAAAAATAAATAATTAACAAACTTCTCTACAACAAACTCAGTTATATACAGAATATCTAACTAGCTTTAATAACAACAACTCTAATAATATAATAACTGAAAAATTAATAACTAACAATTATAATATCAATATACAACTACTTTTTTTTTAATTTAGGTAATCTTATCTTTTATTTATTCAGAGAAAATATTACAATGCTAAAACAGAAATATAAACTAATTTATACTAGCTACATAACTATCCTTTTTTTATATGTAGAAATAATTTCGGCAAAGTTGCTATGTCATGTATAGTATTGTACAGTACAAAGAAATTATATTATTTGAACGCACGAAAAGCCACATAATTTATATGACTTTCAAGTCTCTGAAACACTGTATGGACATTCTAGTCGGGATTAATACCGGTATTTAACTTCAAATTATGCAAAAATAATCATAAATGTAAAATCTCCATATATTAAAGATAATCAAATTCGATGATTTTTTAAAACTGAATAAACAATAAAAACTAATATAAATATTATCAGCTATATAATAAATAATTCGAGTTTGAATTAGCATAACGATAATTTTTTCTTATCTTTTTTCTATGACAAATAAATCACGTGAATTGTGAAATTATACAAGATGTAATGAGGAAATAGTGCAGAGAATAAATAAATAATATTGAATTAAATTTGGGGAGTTTTTTTTTTTTTTTTTTTGAAGGAGAAATGTTTTTTCAATGTTCATGTGGAAATTACGAATCACACATCTCCGCACCAAACACTATTTTTATGAAGAATTATAATATTACACATATTACACTTTTAAGTTATCTATATCTAAAAACATTCAGTAAATGATTTGAATTTTTTTTTTTAGATTTTTTTAGTGGTAGCATTATAAACATCCTCCGGGAGATTTACCGCAAACGATTCAAGTGTCTCAAGTACGTAATTATTTTGTCCTGAATCATTTAAAGATTCTTGTTGTGTTGGAAGCATAGAAGGAGTGTAATAGCAACATGGAAGGAACACGGCTGCTCTACGATTTGTACCAAAAATAAGAAATAAAAATACACCACTACGTATACGATATGAAATATCACAAAAGTTTTTTAGTAACTTTAATGATTTTCAATGCAAACTTTTTTTTAAAAAAAAATTAAAAATAAAAACTCACATTAATGCCGAAGCAAAAGCCATTATACATTGTGGGATTGAACTGTCTCGATGATATAACAATACTCGTGGGATGAGGGTGACAAAAAGAAATATAGTGTTAATAGAGATAAAAACGAATAAACGTGCGGAATGGCCTAGTTTTATCGCTGTGGATCTGTTTCGATTATAAGAAAAATTTCGCCATTGCTTCCATAAAATGAGACCGGAGTGACCTAATATATATATATTTATAAAGACTATATTAATAAATAAAGACAATACAATTTTATACCATAAATTTATTTTATCTACTAACATGACATAGGTATCGAGATCACAGTCAAAAACAGATTAGGTATTATGTATCCAAAATACGATTTACTATCAAATACGGGTAAGCACATGTATGAAGAAACCGTTGTACCAAAATTGTTATTAACCCTATCTACCATAATTGAAATAATCGAATATAAAAAAGAATATAGCCAAATAGCTCCTGATATATAATGATTACACTTTTGCTCAATTTTTAAGTCTCCTCGAAACAATGCGTACCATAGAAAAAATGCTTTAAATTGAATGAAATTGTATAAGATTACAAAATAAAATAAAGAATGAAATAAGATAGAATTATAGTCGTATCTTACCTAATACTAAAGGAAAGACATGCGATGGAAAGTGTAAAAAGGTTGTAAATTTCTGACATACTATACATAATGTCGATTGGACTCCTACAGTCGCTAATTCATTACCGAATATCAAAATTGGTAGCAAACCAATTATGTCAAAAATTAAAGTAGATGTAAATAATTGAAGTAATGTCACGTACGTAAATTGAGGTTTTGACATTAATAGAACAATAACAAGTATTCCCAGAAGAGAGATGCTACATAATTGTACTAATATAAAAATTAATGCATTTAAATGATATGGTGGCATCGTGTAAATCTCGCGATTGTCTTATAAAGAGACGGTAAAAACCGCCTAGGATATCCATATTTAAACCCACATATTTACATTCTATTTAAATAAATTTTGTAACCTAATTACTTCTGAATTACATAATCTCATGGCCTTCCTAAAGAAATTTCTGTCATGTTACATTCATCGTATTGTATATTTGTTTTCTTATTGGGTCTAATTACAAACAACATTTATGCATGTTCTCACCAATTAGATTGCGGTATCGTACTTACCGTTACGAACCTCTCAATAAATATAAATATATAAATAATGTAATTTAAGATTATGGTAAATAAAATCGGATGTTCCTCAATCAACACCAACTCAAAATCTGGTCAATCTTAATTGTTAAACTTATTTATTTTATGATAGTTTAGGTATTACATTTTACGAAATTTCAGTAAATTAGATTTATCTAATTTTCTTGTGATTAGTAAGATCAGTATTACAAAAATTTAGCCAGTATTATGATTCAAAGTCATTACTACATTTAAATGATGAAAAATTGTAAGGATGTAAAATCATCATGTGTTCAAAGTTGCAATTACATGAAAATATTAATTTACAGAAACTTACACAAAATTACATTGAACGGATTTACTAATTTCCTCCATCATTTCTGATTGGCTATACTATTATGGAGTATTAATCAAAAAATTTTTCAAGTAAAAATTCTCACTGTTGTATTAGAGTTAGTATTTTGCCATTAGCTTATTATAAAAAAGTGCCTCTTATGCCAAATTTTTCAAGGAAACTTTTTTATTAGTGCGCAGAAGACAGATTCATAAGTTGAATTTAGAGTTATGAGCGATTTTTGTATTTTTACGTTTCTTTACCTGATCGTTAAATTTGATTGGCTCCGATGAGTGAGTAATTAGTACAGCCAATCAGAAGTGGTGGGGAAAATAGGGATTTTACGTCCTTATAATTTTTTATCCAATACATTAACACTGGCTAAACTTCTGTAATACTTATAATATGCAGATATGAGGAAATCAATTTACTGAAAATTACGTGAATGTAAAAATGTAGTAACACAACACTAAGTGCCACCGATAAAATTCTTTATCAGTACTACATGCCAAGAATTAAATTTTATAATTTATACAGTAGAATTTATACAGCTTAGTGTACTTTTTCGGAAATATACCAATTTTTAATTAAAAAATAACACCATCTTTCGTGTTAAACAAACAATTACACTGGAAATACGAAAGAATCCATCAGTATCTCAAAACTAGGGGCACTTTATAAAGCATGTACTCGCGATTATTATGCTGAAAGATTTACTGAAAAATAACTAAGTTTACTGTTAATTTCAGTAAACCGCTGGTTTCGACAAAATAGTCACGTTAGTATTGACTTGTCCAAAAAAAACCAACCCGGGCCGTCCGCGGGTGAGGCACTCTGGTGTTGAAAGAAATTTTCAATAAAAGTGGGTCATCCAGATTGACATGAAATTTCGAATAAATAAAATAAATCGTTAAAAAATTTAGCAATAACATGATTTGTAATAGCTATTTCACACGGATGGTCTACGGACACGTACCAATTCACGTGACTTTGTACGTACTGTACTGGTTAATCACGTGACAAGCGTATATATAGAAATAATGAACTCTTCCCAATCATCTATATAATCAACAGCAGTTCCCAATGAAATTTCTATAGACTTAAACATTAAAGGCAAGATTTTATATTATATCAAACCGTTTGAATTATTAAACACAAATGAATAATAAATTAAACACGAATAAACTGAGAAACATTTAATTAAACTATAAAAAAGGTTGTCGCTCAATTCCCGAAAGTTATTTCCTCTACAAGTCACTTACCCGACATCACATAGGGTTAGGTTTAGCATTTGATTAGTTGCATGTATATATTTTTAGCAAATTGTCACCTGTGTGATGTCGGGTAAGTGACTTGTAGGGGAAATAACTTTCGGGGAATCGTACCGTAACCATAAAAAAAGAAAATAACAAAAATTAACAATCCGAATTAAAATGAATAACTAATATTACCTAATTTACCCAAAGCTTAATTACAAAATCGTTTGTGTACAAAAAAAATAAGGATGTTCTATAGAATAGGTGGGCAAACTCCGCTAAACTCCGCTGAATATATTAAAAAATTAATGATTACTAATCATTAGCGAAGCTTATTTCTTATATTGCTTACCTATTCTATAGAACATCCAAAAATAAAAAATCATTTGTGAAATTCAAGCTTATAACTATTATATAATTGCTTGTTCAAATTTTGATATTTTTCAAAAGATATGCAAACAGATATTAATAATTATAAGGCAATAGAAAAGTTGAATTGTATGCTATAGTTATAAACTTCTTATAAATAATTTCAGTAGTTACATTTGATTATCTTCAAAATTTCAATCTACTATTATAATAGATTTTTTTTTTCTCTACTGCTATAGCAGTTAGAGGCGCAGTTAGTATTCTTTTATTAAGAAATTATAAATAGACTAAAACTATATACATTTTAAATATTTATATAAAGTTCTATTAGCTTTAGATTTATTAATAGAAGTGTAAAATTTTAAAGTTTAAATTTCTTTCGAAATATGACTTTTAATTAAAGAATTAAGTAACTCTATTAGTATATCTGAGCTTCCCTATTTTAAAGAGATATATCTGCACCAAATTTCATAGATTATATTAATATATAACCAGATAATAGTAGTAGTAGCTTAAGAATTATGAAAATTCAAAGCTTGAAAAATATATTCTAGTAAGGTAGAAGGATTTTTTTTCTCATTTATGTTAAGAAATTTATAAGTTTCTTTCTAGATGATTATACTTCTGAGGCAGTTGATAGCAAAGTGTTTAAGAGTTTGAAGCTTATTAGAGTACCAAGTACAGTTTTCTGTTTCTGATAGACCTATATATCTTATCTAGTAGTCTAAAAAAAAAACTCTATAAAAGAGATACTAGAAGATATCTTTTTTCTTATTATATATAGACTTGATTAATAACTAGGAAGGTTGTATAGCTTGAGAAGAAGTATGAAATGAGATTAGTAAAGGAATTGTTTTTTTCAAAATTTTTAAGATTTTTTAACTGTGAGTTCATTTTCTTTAATCTCATTAATTAAGATTTTATCTCTATTCTAAGACTAATTAAAAGAAAAAGAGATTTTTTTTTGATTCTTATCTAAGCTACAAGATAAAGTTTTTATTCTGAAGGCTAAGTCTTAGTATATAAATTATTAGAGCTAAGAGCAGCTATAGATAAGATATTTCTTTTGTTTTTAAGAATAGAAGCAATTTTGTTTCTTTCAAAAAGAGTCTATATAAAGTTTGAAGTAAAAAGTTTTATTTAAACTAAAATAAGATAAGTATCTAGTATATCTTTTATAATAAAAGTTTAGAGGCCTACTAGTTTCTTAGACTACTGAAAAGTAGTATATTTAGAGAGCATATATAAGGTACTTTTGATCTAAAGAGAAATAATTCAGTTAATTTCTGCAGTTTGTTTTCTGTTTGAAGGTAGTAAGTAGGCTGAGTATTAGACTTTAGAAAGAATAAAAGTCTTAGCAACTAGAATTTTTTCTTTAAACAATAGGTTCCTATTTGATAACTTATCAAGAGAATTCTTAAAACTATTGATTGTTGTAGTCTAAAGATCTTTTTTAAGTTATCTATTTGTAAGAATTTTACAGCCAAAAATAGTGATAGAATCATCTTTACTAGTCTTAAAAAATTAATTTTTATTAAAAAGTTCTACTCTTTGAGTTATAGAAGTAAAAGAAATGAGTTTCATTTTTGTTTTATTAATTTTTATATTAGAGGTTATTTCATATAAACTCAAAGAAGATAATACTAAATTCCAATTTGTAAGAGATCTAATTTCTATAGTAAAATCATCAGCATATGCAGAAACCTTAAAGAATTGATTCTCTAGTTTAACTTCATAAAGTTTATTTTCTAAGCTTCTTATTAGAAGTTCAAAAGCAAGAATATAAAAAAAAAATAAGAGTAGATCTTCTTGTCTAACTTTTTTTTCAACTCTAAATAGCTTAAAAATATTTTCTGCTTCAATAATATGTATTTTCTGATTGAAGAATAGATTATAAACTAGGCTAATAAAACTATTATCAAAGTTTATATTTTTAAGAGTGAGTTCTAAAAAACTATAGCTAACTTGATCAAAAGCTTTTTATTAATCTACAAAGAGTAGCTAATTCTGTTTAGAGGGGTCTAGTTGATTTCTTATAGCAGTAATTATATCAAAAGTAGTATCTGTAATAGATCTGTTTTTGATGAAATCTTATTGATAATAAAGAACTAGTTCCTTACAGATCTGGTTAAGATGATTTGCTATAATCTTCATAAAGATTTTAGCATTACTATTTACTAAGAAAATAGATCTCCAATTATTAATATTCTCAAGATCAAGTTTTTTCTTTAGAATTAGTGAGATTAAACTTTTGTATCATAAGATAGATATAATTCTTAAAGTATATGCTTAGTTAAAAACTTTAAAGAGAACTAGAGTTATAGCTTTTTCTGTGAGTTTGTAAAACTTATAGATAAGGCTATCAGTACTCAGAGCTTTGTTGTTAGAGAGTTTTCTAATTATATTACTAATTTCATCTTGAGAAATTTCTTTAATAAGAAATTAGTTATATATTGAAGTAACTTGAGATAAGTTTTTAGTAATTTTTTTAGCTATATCTAAGTTAATATCTTCATTTTCATAAATTTTAATATATTTGTCTCTGATATACTTTAGAATATTCTTTTTAGATTATATAGAAGCTTCTGAATCCTTAATATCTTTTAAGATAGAATATACTTTTCTGATTTTATATCTAGAAAAGAAGTATTTTGTTAATTTTTCTCCTTGTTCTATCTATTGTATTTTGCTTTAGATCTTATTTGCTATTTTTTAGCAAAGTTCATAAGTTCTTCTTAGAAATCTAAAGTAAGTCTATTGACTTGCATATTGAGAAAAGAGTTTTTTAAGTTGTGAGCAAGTCTTTCTTTTGGATAAATAATATTTTTGTTTAGCTTTGTAATTTTGCTTTTTATAGCTTTTGGTTTTCTAAATACTCTAATTATAGATTATAGTTGAACTTTATAAAAATTCTAATTTTTAGCTTTATTAAACTCTGAAATCTCATCAATTACTTCTTTTTTTAGATATTCATTTTTAAACCAGTTTTTGTCAAATCTTTAAAGAGCTAATTTTTGTCTCTAGACCTAAAAGAGAGAGTACATTCTACTAGAAGGTAATCAGAGTTACCAATTTTTGTATTAATTTGAGAAACAAGATGAGCATTATTTTCATCAATAAAGATATAGTTAAGATATGTAGTCATAGTATAGTATTACAGAAAGTGTATCCTAAGCCTTCTTATATACTAACTATAACAGGAACACAGCTATCTAGAGACTTTAAAAAGTGGTATCAAAAAGGAAGGTATAATTCTTGTATCATTAAAGAATAATACTTATCTCTAAAGAGGTAGTTTATTTATAATTGATATATTTTATTAAAGATAGATATATTTAGAATAAGATATATGAATAGTTATACTTTATAACTATAAAGAAGGAGATTTGGGCTCTATCTATTATTAGAAAAGGGAATTTAAAAGAAACTAAACTGAATTGAATTAATTGGTGATTCGCGTGTCACCTGAACAAAAACAATAAACAAACTTAGTGTAACGTGACGCAAATCACTATATGATTTATATAGATAGTAAAAGTAGAAATAACGAGTATTTAAAGACATTTTTATATATATCTCATGAT
>CAJVPM010000059.1:0-26853 GCA_910592325.1 Scutellospora calospora | reverse complement strand
TTATTCGTATTAACTTATAATAACAACCAATTGTTAAACAATTTAAATACTTACTCCCTTGTAATTTGTAATAAAATTAAATAAAGCAATCTCGTCCCAAACATTGCGACATTCCAGCATCTCGTCACCTTCATTCTGGGTTCGTGCTTTTCACATGACTATTTTTTCCGTAACAACGCCTTGTGACTTCGTTCACAAGCGAGTCAATGTGCTCATCCTGCCCGCGAGATCTAGATTTATCCATATTTTAATACTATTTTAATACTAGAGTTACGACCTAGTCAATACTAAAAAAAGTTGCGACTTCACTACAATCGGTCGTCCAAACAGATAACTTTCGATGTGTACATGGAAATTTGACACAGGACTGCATAATTTACAGTAAGTTGTTTTACTGACGTTAGAACCCTATCTCTTAGCATTATATTAGTATTATTGCCGGTCAAATATTTCCCAATACCGGCCTAACTAATTCTTAATGCCTGCCTAACAGGGTTGTAGAATTTACCGTAATTTATAAATTTTTTGGTAGGTTACCCTAAATGTTGGTAAATTACCAGGTAATTACCGTAAAGAATAAAAAATTTTAATTGGTTAAACTTACGGTTTACCTCTCGGAATTTTGCACAACCTTGCTCGTTTTTTATGTTTCATTCATAGTCTACCTCTTAGTATTAATGCCGGCAAAACTATATCTTAAAGCTGCCCAAAAATTTTCTTAACTCCACAGTAATAGTAACTTACTGTTTACAACCCTGGATAGAACACCAAGCGTAAACCATATTATCGTAAGCCCGAAGTCTGGTTTTCCTTTGGAGACATTCATATTAAACAAAAAAAATCCTGCACACCCAAAATTTTAGAATTTCATGTAACTGGTAACGGTAATGCAACTTTGTGTGGTCTTACATGATTTTTTTGGCTATTTTAAACGCTGATCCTAACGCCAGTTATTTTCAGCCTTTTTGTACACAGCCTTTTCTAACCTTTGATTACGCTAGAAATAAAAAGCATATATCTTATTAACATCTAGTCTTATACATATAAAGCATATACTACTATATGGCATCACCAACTGCATGGAATACTAGTAAGAAACCCTATTGTTTAAGCGTTGATGGGCTTAGAGTAACTTATAAAGGTGAATTTTGAAATTCATATGTATAAATAGTACTTAATTTTATATGAATATATTCAATTCTGTTAGAAATGAATAGGGAACCTTCTGATTTATTTCGTTTAATGATTGTACCCGGGTAGGTTTTACCTGAATAATTGAATAATTTGTCAAGTCAACGATAATATCCAAGCTCGTTATATGAAATTTCTTTTTTGTAAGAGCTATTTTCACAAATCCCTTTTTTATGGATTAATCAACCTTATTCTTAATACATCAGGACATGGCTGAAATTTCTTAAATAGACTTGACTGAATGATAATTTATGTTACTTGATAATTAATTAATAGTCTCGATATTTGTTACTATCTCTATTAGCACATTATGTAAAAATATTATCAGATGTCCTAAAAAATAATACTAAAGGACATCTATTCTGATATAAAATTATGCTGTTAAGGAGATATAGCATAATGCTGGCAGGATCGTTACCATCCATAGGAATAAATCAAAAGTTCCCTATTTTTCTTATAATCATTTTTTATTTCATAATGAATGTATACAACCTAGTAGACAATCACTTATACGTAACTATAATTATTCTAAATACAAAAAGGTCCGGATACGCCTGATTTTGCATCTTCCGGAATGATACTTGCAAATAATCCAATTCCACAATGTGAATTATTTTATTTTGAGGTCAACATTATAAATGCGGGAAAAAATGGGTATAAAAAAACATTTGCTCATTTTTTTATTATTATAATTTATTTATAATTACATGTTCTATTTTCAAAGAATTATTGGTATTGGATTTTGTGAAGAAACAGCTAATCTAAGTGTGATGCCCGGTAATTTCAAATTTAATTAATTTTAACTCATTAACTACATTATGATAATTTAACACCATTTTAAATTCAGGATTAGGAGATAATTCATGGGGTTATCGCGGTGATATTGGGAATACATTTAGTTGTTCGGGAGGTGGCGAACCATATGGGCCATTGTTTACTGCTGGTGATACGATTGGGTGTTGCTTAAATTTTAGATGTAATAATGTATTCTACACGAAAAATGGCATAAATTTAGGTAATTTGTATATAATATTAAAGTAAATTATCTTAATGTTTGTAGATGAGTAACCTATATATTATTTAAGGAATTGCATTCCGAAATTTTAAATCTGTAAACGAATCAAAGAAAAATGCGCTGTATCCATGTGTTGGATTGAGATCGCCAGAAGGATCTATCGAAATAAATTTTGGTCATCAAGGATTCAAATATGAAGGTTATTATAAATTCTTTTCCTACATTATTAATATTTATTTTGAATAAATAACTTACTATTTTTATGAATAGCAATTACTGGTGATGATATTAAAGATGAATTATTGAAAGAAAAATGGATCAGAACTTTTAATCAACAACATTCTGGATCAACAAATAAGCAGATGGACATGTCTATAGATTTAGTTAAGTCATTAGACATTAATCAAAACAGCACAGAATATAAAGGATATTGTGGGAAAGCATATTTTTTCATTGGCCAATATGAAAAGGCGCTTGAGAATTTTACAGAATTGCTAAAAATTGAATCTGATAATGTGTTTGCGCTAAAATATCGTGCAGAAACTTACATGATTATGAATAAGTATGAAGAATCACTTGCAGATCTTGAAAAATTATTGGAAATTTCACCAGATAATAGATGGGCATTAAGTGCTAAAGAAGAAGCAAACAGACAGTGAGTATTTATTTATAACCTAAATCATGTAATAGTCACTAAATAAAACTTTATTAATTAGACGGTTGGTATAAAGTTCAACTAAGTAATACAGTATATTATATCAGGATTAATAATTTAATATACTTCTCTAAATTCATTAAACTAGCAAGTGTGTATAAATCTTAATTATAATAATGTTATATTTAATCATAATTTATACCAAATTAACGAGAAATTTTTTCTCAATAATTTCATAAATTACTAGCTTGTGAGTAGTAATTTCAATAATTAATTTATCAAAACAGAATTAACAACATTTCAATTAAATATTTCTTCAACCGATTTTATAAAAATAGAGAGTGAGTGCTAGATTCAACTATATATTACAGCATTAAATCGCAATTTTATAATTGATTAGGATCTAACATTATTTCCTCAATTAATTCATAAATTAGGCGGTAAGTATAAAGTTTGACAAAAATTATTAATTAAATCACATTTTTCCTATTAATTTAATTGTATTGTATTTTCAAATCGATAAAAACTAAGACGGTTTGTTAAAGTTTAATTTTATAATTTAATACATTTTATCGCAGTTTAATACTAAATCAACCAAATAATTAAATTATCAGAGGGTATAAAATTTTACTATACTCGTTTATTACATAAATCAAATTTTCATAGTTATTTTTAACCAATAAATTACTTATATTAGGAGGTTAGTATATAATTAGAATATCATATTTATCATATGAAATGTGTCTTTAATCAACTACATAATTTACATAAATGTCAGGGAGTGAGTATAAAGTCTAACTATATATTTTAAGTTATAATACACAAATTAATATCAAAAAACAAATATTTCTTAAATAAATTAGACGGTGAATATAAACTTATTATGCGAACCTGAGTTCATTAATTTATTAATAGTTTATTAATTGTATCTTTACCAGATTGTAAGTACAAAATTTATATATAATCAAAATTTTTAAGAAACGTTAATAATTTCCCATCTAATTATTCAAATAGACGGTGAGTATAAATTCGTTACTGAATCAGAATTTAACATACAAATACATATTGTAATACACTCAATTAATAAATCAGATTGTGAGTATCAAATACTTTGTATATTATAATGATTTAGCATTAAATAATATTCTAAATTATTAACTTATAAACTACTAGTTTGTGAGTAATTGGTTCATCTTAAATATGAAATAACACTAGTAATACTTTAAAATTAATTAAATTATGTAAATAACCAGCCTGTGAGTATGAAGTATGAAGTTTATTTATCTATATACTAATTCAAATTTCATAAATAATTTTAATAATAAATAACAATTATTAGAGAGTAAGTATAATGATTAAATAAGAAGTTTTATAATTTTATACATACTTCTCTAATTAATTATTATATACATTAGACAGTGAGTAGTTTATTTACATCAAATATTAAATTAGAATTCTGAATAAAATTATTACTAAATAATGCATTTAAATTATATAAATCGCCAGAAAGTAAGTATTAAGGTCATACAACGTTAGTCATAACATTGGATTTTAAAAGTTACCTGGCTTTCTGTTTTATAAAAATTTTACATCGATTTGGTTTTATATAAAATTTTTTATAAATATTTAAATTGTTTTATAACCCGGGTTCATGAAAATCTAATTGCAAATTTCACATGTTTTAATTATTTATTATTAAATTTAAAATTTTCATAATTTATAGAAAGTAAATATGAAAATTCAATATAATTATTTATAGAATTTTATATTAATAATGACTATGTAAATTAACAGTACGTAAGTATAATTAAATATACTAAAATATGTGGCTGATAGAGGCTAATTCAGAAACTTGACTAAAGCTGAAATAACGCATTTAATTAATTAGCGTATATCAGCTTAGGCCAAGTTTCTGCAGTAATATGCATTTACTAGATTTTATTAATTAATTAATATTACAAATTACAAGGGAGTAAGTATTTAAATTGTTTAACAATTGGTTGTTATTATAAGTTAATACGAATAAACGATAAATATTTTATATTAATATACGAATTTAGCTTGTAAGTAAAGTACTATTTTATCTAATTATTAAAAATCAAAATATATTAATTAGTTATATATTTTAGGGAGTAAGTATAAAGAAAATTCAACTATATAATTAACCAAAATTATAATAAATGGTATTAAGGAATATATTTTTCAATAAATTAGACAGTAAGTGTATGGCTAAATGTTATATTGAAATAAAATAGTATTAACTACATAACTAAAATTATGTATAAATTACTAGCTTGTAAGTATAAAGGTTATTTTGAATTATAGATAAATATCGATATAAGCAGCAGCATTTCAAAAAAGTTTTACAACTCATTATTTTTTAAAAAAAGTTTGATTAAAATTTTTATCAAATTAAAAACAACTTTAAATTATGAGTTGTTATAGCAATTTTTTTGAAATGCTAATATTTCCTATTTCTATTAAACGAAATATTACTAAAATTAATAATAAATCCCAAATTACTAGCTTGTAAGTATGAAAATTGGGTTTATTTTATTTAATTCTATTCGATTAAATTTTATAAACAGATCAGAAACATGTGTTTTTATACAATTATACAAATATACAAATATACAAATATTAAATATCCCTTTTTCTAATTAATTATATATATTTTCTAGGGAGTAAATATAAAAATCAAATATAAATATTATAAACTAGAAATTAGCACAACAACAACCTTAATAATAATTCATTAAATTGCATAAATTAGACAGTGAGTATTATCAAAAAGCAGAATTTTACAAAAAACCAATTGCTTAAAATTATACAATCACAGAGAGTATGTATAAATGTTCAACTATATTATTACAAAAATATTAAAATTATAATAAATAACACTCATAATAAATTACATAAATTAGACGGTATGTATAAATTTGCTATAATATCTTATTAAATCAGAATTTAACATTTTCGAATTACATAAATAAGTCAGTAAGTATAAGTTCAGTTTTATTATTGATTATTTCAGAATCCTTAAAGGACTAATTTTAAAAAATATTCTCTAATTAAATTATTGCAGAGAGTAAGTATGAATTTATGTTATAAAAAACTAAAAAACGGATCAAATTTGCATTACCAGTAAATAACTTGTTCAATAAATTATAATAGACGGTTAGTATACGATTTAAAGCATTTAAAGATATAAATTTTATAGTAAAATTTGTGAAATATAACCGAGTTTTAACAAGGTTGGAATGCCTAAAGCTTTTTACAATTACAAAATGATTTGAACTAGGTTTCTAATAAAGGGTACAAAAAAAGTTAGTTATTCAAAGAAAGGTTTAAATAAAAAAATTGTAATCTAGCTATATGAAAATCTACAAAAGCTTTAGGCAATTTTGCTATAATAATTTTTATACTCTCATTTATTAAATTGAAATTCGTAATTACTAATTAAATCGTTATTTTGCCTGATAGGGGGTGAGTTAATGTTACGTAATAGATAAATTGTAATAATTAATAATTAACTAGTAAATTAAAAAGAACTACGTAAATTACTAGCTTGTAAGTAATTATTTATTAAATATAAATTTCATAAGAAAAAAATTAATACTTTTCAATCAATTCTAGCTTGTAAGTATAAAGTCAAGAATACTTTATTGATTTATTAAGTCATAATAATGCGCCAAATTTATCTCTATTATATAAATTAGCCAGTGGGTATAAATTTAATTTAATTTATTTTATAAATCAAATTTAATTACTATTGGCATTAAAATTAACATATGAATACTACTAGGGAGTAAGTATAAGTTCAAATATATTATTGCTTAAATAATTAACATTAAGTAATATTTGTTCAATTACATGAATTAGACCGTGAGTATAAAATTCAATTTATATGGTTAGATCAATTTTATAGTAATTAGCATTAAACTATAAGTTAATAAATTACAGTGAGTGAGTATTAATTACAGTACTGTAATCATTATATGATATTATTTAAATATTAACTTGCACGTTTTAGACGGTGAGCATAAATTTAATAATAATAATTTATTAAATCGGAATCCAAGATAAAATAAATCTAATCTGGCATAAATTGAATAAATAAATTATTAGTTCGTGAGTATTAAGTTCTACAATATTTAGAAACCATTAGAGATTTTAACTAGTGCTTTTCGATCAATAATTTAAAATTAGACGGTAAGTATGAAATTCAATGCAATAGTAATTATTAAAAAATTAAATATAATCAATATTCTATTTAATTTTATAAATTAGACAGTAAGTATTATTAAGTTCAGTTACATTTTTTAATAAGAATTTTACGATGATTTAGCATCAAATTTATCTAATCAATTATATTAATTAGACGGTAAATATATATTATATATTAAAATTAATTCAGAATTAATAAAAATTAAAACACTTTTTTATAAACACTAGCGCGTAAGTTCAGCTATAGTTATTTTGTTAAAGTTTCAAAAAAAAAAAAAGATTAATATAAACCAATACTTCAATTGTTTATATACAAATTATAAAATTCCAGTGTGTGAGTATAAAATTCTACCTTATCAGTTATCAATAAAATTTTATAACAATAATTGTACCAAAATTAGAGAGTAAGTGTAGTTAAATTATGATCGATTATAAATTAATTAACATTAATCAATTAATTTTATAAATTGCAGTGCGTGAGTAAAGCTGTATTATAATTATTGAAATTTATTAAAATATAATATTTTCTCTAATAAATTACATAAATTACTAGCGCGTTAGTATTGATTTATATAATAGATTCATTTTCATTATGAATTAACAATAAAGTAATATTTCTCCAATAATTTACATAAATTAACAGTGCGTAAGTATAAATCACTTATTAAATAAGAATTTCAAATAAATTAACGTTAATTTCCAAATTACATAATAAACAGGGTGTAAGTATAAAGTGCATTCAATAAAATTTTCAAATCAATTTTAATTTTGTAAATTACTAGTGCGTGAGTATAAAGTTAAATAGTATTTATTGACTATGCTAAAATCATTGTTACTTAAACTTATCGTTATCTGTACTGTATAAATTATCAGGGGGTGAGTATAAAAATTAAATTCCTGAATTTCATAATAAATTACACCTCTTTATAATAATTATCTGTATGAATTATCAGTTTGTGAGTATTATATAATTATTACAATTTCTTATAATTTCTAATAATGCCAGGGAATGTGCCAAATTTTCTATTTGTATCTTAATTTTGGTAATTGAAATATGCCCTGGTATTGTTAGAAAACAAATAATAGAATAGTATAAAAAAATTATTAATTATTAATTACCAAAATTACCAGTGCGTAAGTATAATACTCAAATCACTTATCAATATTTATAACGAATTAATATTAATAATATTTATATATTACCAGCTTGTAAGTATAAATATAACAATCAATTAATAAATCAAGAGTTTTATGAATTAACATTAATCATTCTATCAATTACATTAATTACGTAAATTTTACAGTATGTGAGTATAATCAAGTAATGAATCGTATAATGTTTCATAATGAAAATCGGATTTAAATAATTATTCGAATGATTATAGGGAGTAAGTAATCAGATCATTGCAATTGATATTTCTATTCATACAACACCTCTAAATGTCACAATTATTACTATCATATTACGGTACTATCTTATTATTAATTAATTACGTAACATTTAGAGGTGATATGAATAGTTTGAATACGTTACTTCTGCAATCATGTAATTAATAATTATCTAACCAATTACAGGGAGTGAGTATGAGGTTCAATTATACTAATTCAGAATGTCACACTATTAATTAATACTCCAATCAATTATAAAAATTAACAGTTTGTGAGTATAAATTTCAAATATGCGTGCGAGCAACCAGAATTTCACTAATAACATTCTAATAATCATGTAAATTAGGCGGTAACTATAAAGTTCAATAAGTACTTATTAAATTAGAATTTCATAATAATAATTTTTCTCGAACAAATTACCAGCATGTGAGTGTTATGATACACTAGTTGAAAAAAGAAAAATTAGCTAATAAAATCGACTACAATTTGGCATAGTCTTTGTCAGTCAACCAGAAGTTGATTTATACTTTTTTCAATTAGTGCTATTCATGTTGTATTTTAAATTTGAATTCACTTGAGTTGCAATAATATATATCCAATTAATCACAAATTAGACGGTAAGTATGAATATAGCCATAATTATTTTTATATTGTAAATAATAATATTCCTCCGATTTCAATTACATAAATTACTAGAGAGTAAGTATAAGTTCAACCACAATTTTATTGAATACGATTTAAGAATTTGCAAGGGCCGTCAATAGGCGTCACACCAAGGGAAAAATATACTATAATTTGATTATGTATCATGGTTTCTATATGATTTATTTAAAGTTCAATAAACAAATGAACTCAAAAGTCTCGAAGTTTGTTTCGGTTCTGCACTTTATCGACAATCACTTTATCGACGCACCACTTCACCTACAATGAATTCACCGACATGTGCATTTCATATGCAATTAATTCCTAGACAAGCTCATTTCGTAGACAACTCGTTTCACCGACAACTCATTTCACCGACATTATTATCATTAGAATTTAGGGTTAGAGAAATTTATAAGAAATAAACTTGTCGGTGAAATGAGCTGTCTATGAAATGAGCTTGTCTAGGAACTGGTTGTTTGTGAATCAACCTTGTTGATGAATTGATTGTTGTATCGACGATATGAGTGCCGATGAAGTGATACGGATCCTATTGTTTTTCCCTTGATGTAAAGTCAAAATGTAACAAATTACATCGATTTTACATCAATTTATATGGTAGACCATTGGCCGGCCCATGTGAAATATATATTATTTCATGAAATATATTAAAATATTGCTTTAACATAAATCAGGTCGTACGTATAAAGTTCAAAAATAATTATTAAAAGAGGATTTAGCGTTAAATACACTTCTAATAAATTGCATAATTTATATTGTTAGAGAGTACGTATAAGCTATTTATTAATTGAAATTTTATTAATATTAATAAGGACATTAATATTTTAATAAATTGCATATATTGTATTATCAGTGCGTGAGTATAAAGTTCATTTATTAAAGCTGAATTTCAACATGAATTTGTATTAATAATATCTTCAATTCTTTTACATAAATTAGGCGGTGAATATATGTTCATGTTTTTAATTTTTTATGTTATAATTTAAAATTTCAACGCTAAAACTATCTGTAATAATGTTAGATTTTCTGGTTATGGAAAATGTAAATATTGTGACGAAGACAATACCTTTCCGGTTTGGTGCCAAACATGTGATCCTTATGAAGTAATTGAAGGGTGGACGAGTGGAGATAAAGCTATTGATGATTTTATCAAAAAATTTCAACTAAAAGCGATAGCATATGAAGAAGTAATTGAATGGATTCCATTTGACAAACTCACTGATATTGAACCAATTGGAAGGGGTGGATTTAGCACAATATTTTCAGCAATCTGGTTAGATGGTGTGCGCAAAGTTGAATTCGAAAACGAAACATATAGGAGATCACGAGAAAAATCTTGTAAAGTTGCACTCAAAACTCTTTCCTCGGATGATGATGATGGCTCTTCTGATTTTTTAAAAGAAGTAGGTAAAAATTGATGTTGACTGAAAAATTTATAATCCAATTAATATTAATTTTATACATTTTTAAGTTTGAAAATCATTTAGAATGTAGATTAAAAGGCACCGGACTTGAAATTTACGGGTTAACTAAAAGTTCGAGTAATGAATACTTGATGGTTTTTCAATTTGCTAATGAAGGAAATCTTCATCAATGCCTGGAATTAAATTTCAAACACCTTATATGGGAAGATAAATTGCAAATACTTGTTAATATATTATATGATTTAGTTAAAATCCATGATGCCGGATATATTCATAACGACTTTCATAGTGGAAATATCTTGCAAAAGAAGCACAATAGCGGAAATATAGAATCTTATGTTGCAGATCTTGGATTATCTAAAAAGAAAGATGAAGATATTTCAGAAGGAATAATTCATGGTGTCATACCATACGTTGCTCCAGAAGTATTGTCAGGTTATCAATATACACAGATGGCTGACATTTATGGTTTTGGTATTATTATGATCGAATTGTCAACCGGAGCTCGTCCATTTGATGGATATAAATTCGATGTCGGTCTTGCGTTAAATATAATTAATGGTTTGCGACCAAATCTATCTTCAGAGGTGCCAGACTGTTATAATGAATTAGCCAAGCAATGTATAGATTCAGATCCACAAAAGCGGCCTACTGCTAAAGATATCTTTTCAAAAATTTATCAATGGCAAAATATTTTAAAATCACAAAATTTGCCAGATGAAAAGCTCGAAATTAAAAAGAAGTTTATTGATGCTAATAGGAAAATCAATACATTGTCAGTTACTCCAATACACAGAAACTCCATGTACACTAGCAAATTAATTAATACAAGAGAAATAGTTAAACTTAAAGGTATTGTAAATAGTTATATGTGCACATTATTCAATGTTCTTAATGCTATCAACATAAATAATTTGTTTATTTGCTTATTCAGATTCCGGTGATTCTGATTTCGTTCAAGTTGAATTAAAATTTTCTGATGAACCGGAAGATTGTGAACTTTTTAGTTCACCTACGTGATTTTTAAAGGTTATATTTTTTAAAGTTGGGTTAGAGCAAGATTTCAAAACCATCAGCTCATCTACACGATTATCTAAGAGTTATATTTTGTCAGGTTGGATTAGAGCAGGATTTCAAATCTGTTAGGTGCTCAGATTCGGATTATAAATTTTGTTTAAAATTTTTTTCTTATTATTATCATCATTTTTATTTCTTATTATCATTATCATTTCTTATTATCATTATTATTATCATTGAGATAACATAACGTTGGATTTATATTTATATACAATCTGCAACTCAAGGACTGTATATCTATGCTGGGCATGGTGGATATAAATCAAAAATTTTATTTTAATTTCCTTTGGAAAATTTTTAACCATTGAGAAGTTTTTTTTTTTTTATTTTCATGTATTTAAGTGTTATACACTTGTTTTATGAGTAAAAAAATACACAATTCTGAATAAAATATATAATCTAACCCATACGTATGACCATAAAGAAAATTACCCAAAGCTATGGATATATAATCTGAAATCCAAATATAATTTTGGTTTCGGAAAACTGAATCTCAAATTTATGTTCCGAAACTTAATTTTGAAAAACCTTAATCTAATAAATGTATTCAAATTCGTTAAATTTTATTGAAGTTTGAAATCAATTTTCTCGATAACTAATTATTGAAATCAGCTGAAATTTTTACTATAGATAGTACGATATTCATAAATAATTTTAGCCAATTCTAATAACTAGTTTATGAGAAATCGTTTATATACAATACGTAGTTAATTTTTTAAAAATCAACTACCGTAAATAAGCAATTTCTCATGAACTAGTAGTTATTAGAATTGGCTAAAATTTTTGTATATTATTTATGAATATCAATATTATCAAAAGTAAAATTTCAGCTGATTTCAATCATTAGTTATCGAGAAAATTGATTTCAAACTTTAATAAAATTTAATGAATTTGAAAATAATCATTAATAATCTAAGTGATATATATCGTTATATAACTAATAATCATTAATAATCAATATAATATATATCATTATATAACTATAATCATCTATAATTGTATTGTATTTATAGTAATATATATTGATATATAGCAGTTAAATCGATATATATCATTTAAACAAATCGATTAGTAATCGATACAAATCTTTAAAAAGAGTTTGCTGATGAGGGATCAACAAAATTGTCCTAACAAATGATTAGTATGAAAATTATGTATATGTTATTTCATATTGTATAGTTTTAGCACTTTAACTTGCTTTATAGTATTGCTGTGTAATATTAAACTATTATTAACTAGAGTTGGCAAATTATTATGTCCAATTGAATTTGACTTTTTTTGGACATACACCCAATTGAAATTGGATATATGTCCAAAAAAAGTCAAATGCTATTGGACATAATAATTTGCTAACTCTATTCTTAACTGAATCAATTTGATTATTGTTAGATTTTAATGCTTTAGTTAAACTGAGTGAAGTGGAGGTGATAGCTGTAGTGCAGCTATTGCAATGGACCAGCAAAGCTGGTCAATAAAGAGAGGTTTTGTATAGTTGAGTTACTGGTATGTGTGATTTAATTTACTGTACTATACTGTATCCAATTGCATTTGAATTTTTTGGACATATATCTAATTAAAATTGAATATACGTCAAAAAAAGTCAAATGCAATTAAACATAATAATTTGCCAACTCTATTATTCACTGAATCAATTTGATTATTGTTAGATTTTAATGCTTTAGTTAAACTGAGTGAAGCAGAGGCAACAGCCATAGCGTAGCGATTGCAACGGACCAGCGAAGCTAGTCAATAAAAAGAAGTCTTATGTAGTTAAATTGCTAGTATGTGTGATTTAATTTGCTGTATCATTTTATAAAATTTTTGAATTTATTGATAATCATTAAAGGAGACATCTGTTAATAAAGAAGTTTTTTGGTAAGTACGCAGTACATAAGCAATATATTAAGTAACGGGCTAATAATATTTTTTAGACTAGTAATTTAACTATTAAAATTATTAAATAATCTTGGCTTTAAATACTATAAATTTTATGTAGAAACAGTTTTTTTCTTAAATTAATAAACTAATTTTTTATATGATATATAACTGACTTATAAGTTTTTATAAATATATGTGATGACATTTAATCTAGTAGTGATAAATAAGCCACTGTCACATATGTGATAAAATAACTTAACTCTATCAAAATTAGGGTTGGGGGCACGAAAATTTTTTTGGGCATGCCTTTGTCGAGGGCATGCCCCTCTGTGCCCTGGGCATGCCCTCTCTAGATATCATAATTGATTAACTGTTAACCTAACTTATGTCAAATCAACTACGATAATTGACCAATCAAATCAACGAAACTTTAATATGTGAGGTTTTTCTATATAAAAGAGTAGGGGAATGCCTCCCTGGACATGCCCGAGGCATGCCTTGGGACACCATGCCCCAACCCTAATCAAAATACCCTTATAAAAAATAATTATCAAAATACCCTTATAAAAAATAATTAATAAAAACCTTTATGCAACATTTGATTTATTTATAAAAGAACATATATAGGCTACTAATAAATAAGATAATTAAACATCCGGATAAAAAAATATTATATTATAAAAATGAAATCTAGATATTTATTTACATTTGCTGTGCTGTTTAATCAGATAATAATAGTTAAATATCTGAATAGACATATATTATTACCCAGATCATTCTTCTGGTTGTCATCTATTCAAAATAAATTTTTTTTCAAAAAATCGACACATTAAATTCTATAACTTATATATATATTTAAAGTGGCCTCCTAGTAGCCAAAGTCAATGAGTTCTTTTATTTACCCAGTTCAGCTAACGTAGATGGAAACGCGAAAATATAAAAACGTATTTTAAGCCTGTCTCAGCATTAAAAAATTAAATTATGATATTAGATATTAGCAAAATTAGGAATGATTGATTCTGTATGAGTGTTTAATCATAACTAATGTTAATAATTAATAATTATTTAATAGTCAGATTTTTATATACACTTCTAATGGATATCACTTTCGTTTTCTTTTTGTTTATGTTGCTGATTAACCATAAATTGCAATGCAATTGCCCCAAAAAGTGTGCAAATGACAATGGCCCAGCATGTGATCGCAAATGAATCTCGTGCCATAAGACCAGTTTCAAAAGACTGCAAAATCAATACTAGTCCCAACTCACCACGAGCTACCATCGCGAAGCTAACAACTAATTTCTCAGATTTGGATGTGGAGATGTGAAAAAAACCTGTGACCAATTTTCCAAATGCTGCGACTAATGAATATAGAGTACCTTTAAGGAGGATTTCCAATTGAAATAATTCTTGAGCAAGAATAATAAAACCAATAGAAGCAAAAAAAATTGTCATTAGGCATTTCTGGATGATTAGTACTTTGTTCTCCCATATTAATAGAGCATCTTCAATAGCTGAGAAGGCCAGACCCGCCATAAACGCGCCTAGTAACCTAGAACTCCCTGCAAAATCAGCAGCAAAGCTTAATATGCCTCCGTAGATTAACATAAATAACAAAAGTCCATAATGATAAAGTTTTTCCTTTTTATCATTCTCATCTTTTTGGGAAATTTTCATATAAACCCAATTGTTTAATAATACAATTCCAAAACATAGACCAATTCCCACAATTATTATCCCGAATGACGCGATTATTGGACGGAAAACACTCCAGAAGTCGATGCCAGATCCAAATATTTGAGTTACTGTAGAAAGAAGGATCAGGCAAATGATATCATCAAATAAAGCCGCTGTGATGATTAGATAGCCAACTGGGGACGAGAGCATCTGATGTTGAACCATTATAGTTATTGCAACTGCGACTGAGGTGGAAGAGAGCGCGATTCCAGATAAGAAAGATTCGCTAATTTTAAATTTGAAAGCAAAGTACATCATTATGGTACATGCTCCTATTGAAGCAAGGATTCCAATGATTGCAACTAGTAGTGCGCGCGGTGCTGTCTTCTTAACCGCATTTATATTGAGAGAAAGACCACCTAATTAATAATAAAAAAAAAAATTAATGTTCAACCAAGGCGAGTTTATCAATCAGAAATCAAGTTCAAATTTGATAATATGAATAGTGTTTTTTGCCGAACTCAAATATTTTTTAGCAATATAGCAACAGTCATCACTTTTTCAATTTATGCAAAATTTTTTACTGAATGCAAAAGTCGAAAATCTTAAAAATTAAATCAAAAATATCTAAAGTAGTTTCTTATTATTATGAAATTACTCTTAATTTTTAAAGGTAATCGTGCAATATACAATCAAATTAAAAACGGCATAAATTCGAATTATTGACATCTATTATACAAATATATGGGCTAGGTGCTGCAAAAAGGGACCAAATTGACAATTTTTTCAAACCTTTTTTTTTTTTGAGCCTAACTAATACAAAATTAACTCAGGAATATTTTTCACTTAAGAAACAAATGCTGTTATCTTAATAAAATTTTGCTATATAACTCTTTAAAACTTGCATTTCTTATGATTTATTATAAGATCTATAACATAAAAATTGATTTTCCAAAGATCTTTTTTTTTTTTTGTCAATTTCGTCCCTTTTTGCAGCACCTAGCTCATGTATATTTTTATTAAATTTTGAAAAATAAACTTATATGTAAATGATCTAATATTGTCAGTATCGCTAGTGGGGTCTAGTGTTTCGGGCGAAACTAGTTTCACCAAATTTTGATAAGCAAAATTGAGTTTCGCTCAAAACACTAGTGGGGTCCTGTCTATGAATATATTTTCGAATGATCAAAAAAAAAATTAAAATTAAAATCAGCTCACCTTCAAAGATGCACATTAATATACCTAACTTACCTAAAATATCGTAAGTATCGGTGGTTTTGCCTAGCATATTTATTGGCAACGATACGAATAGTATTCCGATAAGAATGTATCCGACCAATGCTGGAATCCGCAATAATCGTACACAAATTATTTCACCAATAATAAAAAGGGAAAGAAAGAAAAGCATTGTAAAGTAGATATAATTCTCCATTATAATATTATGATAATCAGAGAGAGTTACAGAATTGTTGATTTAATTTGGATAAATTTCAATTTAAGGATCCGAGATTGCATTACACAACAATGTAGTCTAAACTTGTTTTACTATAACTTGATCACAAAAATGTAAAATTTAAATGGTTCATTTTTAACAAATGAAATATTATCTAAGTGGTATGATAGTATTTTATGTCTGTCCTTCACATATATACCGACAACTACCCTAATAATTTTAATGCATTTTTAATAACATCGAAAAACATGGTTTTTATATTTAAATATTATGATAAGATTTTATTACTCTCACTAAAACGGGCATGTCCTTCACATATGTACCAATACTACTAGTGCTCCGAACGGGTCGGGTGAAACACTTTCGGGTTAGCACTTCAACCAACCCAAACCCGACCCGAAATTATTAAAACTTAACATATTTAAATTTCAAAATGTAATCAACTAACATCAATTTTACTAGATAACTACCTAATCAAGTTCAAAGAAAATTTAATATTACAATTATACTTGTCTGTAGAATTAAAATAATATAAATTTTATCGAATTTTCTTAGGTGGTTGTCGATAACTTCACTCAAAGTTTAGAGAAGATTTATCCGCCTATAAACAACTGCGCCTAAATTTTTTAAAATTTTGAGCGAAGTTTTTTCGACAACTACTTAATCAAACTCGATGAATATTTTTTTATTTTATTATACAGAAATGTAAAATTGAAATAAAAATTTTTCATTGAGTTTTATTAGGTAGTTATCAAGAAAAATTCGCTCAAAGCTTGAGAAAATTCATCGCGACTTAAGAAAAAACGGTGGTAGAGGTAAACTTTTTTAAAACTTTGAGCGAAGTTATTTTGACAACTATCCAACAAAATTCAATGAAATTTTTTATTACAATTCTGCATGTCTGCAGAATTAAAATAAAAAATTTTATTTAATTTGGTTAAGTAGTTGTCAAGAAAACTTTACTCAAAGTTTTTAAAAAATTTAAGTATAGTTTGTTTATAGGGGAATAAATATTTTCAAACTTTGAGTGAAGTTTTCTTGACAACTACCTAACAAAATTCAATTAAAAATCTTTTATTATAATTCTGCAGATATGTATAATTGAGATTAATAATTTTTATTAAATTTGGTTAGATAGTTACTGAGAAAACTTCATTCTAAGTTTAAAAAAAATTTAGTCTCTAATACTTTTTCTAAGTTGTAATGTATTTTCTCAAACTTTGGACAAATTTTTCTCAACAAACCTAATAAAACTTAATGAATGCTTTATTATTTTAATTTTATATTATTAAAATAAAAAATTTTTTATCAATATTAATATTATTATAAATTGTTAAAACTTAATGAATATTTTATTATTTCAATTTTATATTTCTATATTATTAAAATAATTAAAAATTTCATCAATGTTAATTTTTTTATAAATTGTTTCTATAAAGAAAATATTCAAATAATATCTATCTTTTGTAATAAATTTATATTATAATATACTAATTACATATTAATATAAATTTGATTAAATAGTTGTTAAAAAAATTTGTTCAAAGTTTTAAAAAATTTAGATACAGTTTTTTATTTATAAACAGATTAAATCCTATTAAATTTTAAATAAAGTTTTTTAACAACTGCTTAATCAAGTTTGATAAAAAAAATTTTTAATTATACATATATATAAAATTGAAATATATAATTTTTTTTGAATTTGTTTAAGTAGTTATTAAGAAAACTTTATTTAAAGTCTTAAAAACTACAAAAATATACTTGTATTATTATTAATTACAATTATACAAATCTGTAAAAATTTTAGATACAATGTAATTTCATAATTCAGAATAGTAATAATTTTGAATAGAAACATAATATCAGATAATTAAAGCATATTTTCTAAATTATGAGTTGAGTCAGATTAAAGTATTTTTTGAGTTATAGATTATTATACAAATAACTTAATTAATTTAAAATTTTTTTAATATAGTTTATAATACTTTTTCAGAAGCTTTAGTAAATTATTTTTTCTATAAACTTAGTCAGATATAATAAGTAAACTTAAAGCTTTTATACTATACTATTATAACAGTTATAATTTTTTTTTAATTCAGCAGTCATGCTATAACTTTATTTAGATTTGTTTTTCTTTTAAAAACAACATTATTTAGTGGTGTACTATCTAATGACTAATTTTTTAAGCTATGACTCACCTAGTTATTCTATTGATACCTATGTATGATTTGCTATAGTGACCTTTGTCCTATATTGAAACAATTTAAAATATAAATTGTAAGTCAAGATAGGAAGGACGCTACAGCCCATCATGACTAGTTTTAACTTTAACTATCTATTATTCTCTCCTTTACTTCCCTAGCTATACTATTTAATGCTATTTTAAGACTAAAATTATAGACTTCTATATTCTCATCTACTCTGTTATTTGTTTTTTCCCTAGCAGATGCTTTTTTTGGATCATTCTTTTCTCTTTTTTTCAGTGAGTATTTTTCTTTTTTTGAGATTTTTTCCTTTTTCTCCTATGCTTCCATATTTTTGCATCATGTTTTCCATATTTCTTCATATACGAGTTCTATTCAAATATACTAGTAGAGGCTTCAAAATTTGGTTATCATTCCTTCAAAACTGATAATACTCTTAATTTTTTCCGCATCATCTTCACTGAGAATGCTATGTATCCATTCTTTCTTTTTTTAATACTTTTCTTCCTGTTCATAGTATAAGGCCTGTTAGATACTTATCAAATCCCAATTTTCCTCCTTCCTTTTATCTTTACTAAGCCTTTTCCATATTTCTTTCTCAATTTTTTTATATGCGAGATATATTTTTTCATACATGATTATATGTTCGATCGTTTCTTTTTCCTTGCTACATCTCTTGTATAAGCTACTTTTATATAGCTGTGGTTTTCTATGGTTTAAGACTTCAATAGTTGGGAGGAAGTTTTTGATGCACTTGATTTTGAATAGTCGCAGGTGATTTACTTCTGAGTTTTAATATTGCATACGGCAGCTTTAAGGATACCTTTAAATGCTTTCCAATTTTGTTTTTGGATCCTTGCTTAGTGTTTCTCATCATTTTTTTTCTTAACCATATCCACTCTGTCTTGTATGTTGTTTGGACTATCTTTTTAATAAAGGCTCTCAAAGGAGTCTCCAAGCTTAGGCTTTTCCATTCAGGAATATACTTCATACTCTTGTTACTAATATTATTTAGTTCTATACTCTGTACTTCATATATCCTCTCTTTTGTGAGTCTGTTTGCTATATTATTATATATATCTTCTGAATGACTTTTGACTTTTGTAAATATTAGTTGAACTGATTTACTCTTGCAGACTTTCTTAATTGCATGCAGAATGTTGTTGTTTTTGGTTTTTAACCACTCACATAACTTCTCATTTTTGAGGCATTTTTCAATTGCGAGAATTGTTCATGTGCTATCTATTCTTATTTCTACTTTACGCCTGCTGGGAACTAATAACACTACTACTAGGCAAGCTACCAGCTCTGCTCAAATATATGAGAACCAATTTTCTATCCTTCCTTTGTAACTAAAGACTATATTATTTGCGCTATTTATTTGAACTATACTATATCCTATTCTTGTTCTATCCACGTATCTTCTCTACTGAGTGAGCTATCTGTATAAAATACTATTTCTTCCTTCTTTCTATTTGCTTCTAATCTATCTTTAAATTCTTTTCTATTTTTCGTATTCTAGATAACTTGATTAATTAGCTCTACTTTTTAGCTTCCTTCTATCTCGACATGCTCTAAATTCTTGAACTTTTTGAACTTTTCTACCTTACTTTTCTGGTTTTCCTTTCCTATTTTTTTCAAGTACTTTCTATTGAATACTACTTGTAGTCTATTATCTTTTTTCTGTATAAAGCTTAAGATATTATGCACATCTTTCAATACTATTCTTTGCTTTTGACTACTTTTTTTAAGGTTGTAACCTTCCTTATAAATTTCTTGCTGAGTAAGTACTTCTTGCTAGTCAAGTACTTCTTGTGAATTTTCGTAATCTTCTTTCCAAATCTCTACTTCTACAAGCTTCTTTTCTTTTCTAATAATATGACCAAATTCAATCTCTTTGTTTTCTTTACCTTTTACAAGTACCTACTCTTTTTTCCTTTTGTCTTGTGAAATCTTCGACTTAACTTCTCGTACTTGAAATCTTTTTTTTTCTGTATTCTTCAACCACTTCTCTTAACTTCTCATCTGCTAGTAATTCTTTTTCTAATAACTTAAACCATTGGGCCTTTCTTTCTGTATATCTTCTCCCTTCTCTTGCTTTTAGCTGTTTCTAAGTAACTATTCCCTCTTGTTTCTTGTCTAAAAGCTAGTTTACGTGCCATAAATTTAGCTTACTTATACCTTCTTGTGTCTCTTTTAATTTGTACTTGTCAAGTATATTACTGATCAGACAGTTTTTGTCTTCTTGTAAATTTAAGAAGTCCCAAGCTACAGTAAACTCATTTTTTGCAACACTAAGGCCAAATCATTTTGCGTGCTGCATTATTTTGGCTTCTAGATTTCTGTGCTTAGTCTTTTTCTAATTTATGTTTTCTGCAATGAGAATACACTCTGACATATTCATATCTAACTGGGACTACTTTAACCTCATTAGAGTAGTTATACCTATGATACTATTAGAATTTATTCTTACAAAGAGCTCAAATATGTGATACTCTATATGTTTTTGCTATAGGCTTACTACTCCAAATATCTCTTTGTACTAAAGAGTTGCATTTATGCATATAGATAATAGTTCCATTTTCTACTTCATAAGTCTTAGCATAGGCTGATATATCATATCACAAAATTTTTTCTTAAGGCAGACGTTTGCTAATATATACTCAAGTTTTGGAAGTAGTACCATATTGTTTATGTATACTATCTGACTTGCTAAGAGTTTTTTATATCTTAGTACGTATAATAATTTGCCTACTTCTTTTTTACATCGTAGTATACTAGTTTTCTCCTACTTTCTTAGGCTTATCCAGATACCTAAGAACCTTGTGTTTTCTTCTAATTCTTTAACCTTGATTGAGCTTGGTGATGTTCCAATTTCTATGAAATTAATATCTTTTTCTTTCTTGTGAGGTCTCCAGACTATTGCTTCAGACTTTGCTTTATTGATTTCAATATCATTTAATATGAAAAAGCTATTTGATAATCAGATAATTTCTTGCAATGCCTGCTGAGATTTTGCTACCCACATAGTATTATCTGCATATACTAGAGCTGAGATCATTGCTTTCTCTGTTTTGTAAACTCACTTTTCGACCTCTGTTAGCTACTGGAGCTCTATTTAATACCCAATTCCTTGCTATTATATTCTTACTAGTAATAGATCGTAAAATATTTTCTACATTAGTAGAGAGATTACTTCTTCTTGGTCAATTCTATTACTAGCTACAAAAAAGTTTGTTAAGCTTTCATCTGTTATTACTCTTATTTCGTGGTTTTGATATAATTGCTTAATAAAAGTAATCAGATTTTCTGGAAGCCTTATCCTTCTTATAGAAAGCTCTAGTACATGTATGCTTACTAAATCGAAAGCTTTTCACATATCTTGAAATACTATCTATAGCTCTTTTTCTTTTTGAATCATATCTTCGATAACATTGTTTAGAACATGTATTAGTGGCATAGTACTTTCATTAGGTAGTCCTGCGAAGTTCACTCCTTTTAAAATCTGCTTTTCAACAAAAACCTTGCTCAGCCTTTTTTAAACTATTCTGACTATAAGTTTTCTAAATGTTTCAAGCAACATTATTGGCCTCGTACTAGCAAGGTTGAATTCCCAATCTGTACTTTTAGAAATTAAATATATTTGTCCTAACTTCCATTTTTTAGAGAACTTTCCTTCATATACTATTTGGTTTGCGAACTTTATGAAATGTTCTCTTGTCTTAGAGCTTACTTTTCTTATGAGTTTGTAGCTAATTCTTGAAATTCTAGGTGCTGTATCTTCCTTTAACGAATTTGTGACTTCTAACTATTTTTCTTCTGTTATTTTACATATAACTTCTGCATACTAATCTTCATTAATTCTTTCTTGCTCTTTATAGATACTGGCCTATTCTTGATCTATTTACTTGAATTGGTAGTTCCTTTTTAGGAATTAGTCTTTAAAATGCCTTTCTACCTCTTTTTTGACTTTATTGCTTTCTGTGATTAGTTCCCTATACTCAAACTTATCTTTGCTTTGAACTAGAACTCTATCTACTATAATCTTGTTATGAGGGCATTCGAGTAGCTTATTTAATATTTGCTTTTGGCTTCCAGGCATTAGAGCAAATCTTTCTTCTATTCTTTTCTTAATTACTTTTTCGTTTATTGCTTGCAATTCTTTACGCACTCTTTCTTTTAGAATATTCTACTATTCTTTGATTTTATTGCAATATTCCTTGTTCCAATATTCTGGTAAAAATAGGATGTTGATATTATATTCTATGTTAAGGTGCTCTATTCATGTATTTAGTAATTCTCTCTCGAGGGTCTAAATACTTTGCTTTATACTTTTAGATCCCTTTCTGTATATTCTTTCTAGAACTTTAGCTCTGCTATATGTTATCAATTTTGTTGCTTCTTTTCTAATTTAGCCTTTAGAATTTTGCATTTTGGTTGAAGGGATATACTTGCTTGCTGCTGCTTGTATTGCTTTAGCTATTAGTTCGCATTCTTCATTAATGTCTATTCTGAGCTCTAGTTCTCTTATATTTCTATCTCTTTATTTCTTTTTTTCCGAATTTTTGAAGATTTTTTCTATTTCTTGTCTGTAATCATTCTAGTTTTCTTCTGTTGCTTTGTGATATTGATATAATCTTCTTGTTTCTTTTTGTCCTTTTTTGTTTTGTTGCTTGTTTTTCTCAAAAATACCTGACCTGTTAAGCTGTATCTAAACTAATCCATGATCGCTATCTGTTATTGTCTCCATCTGTTCTATATTACTGTTTAAAATGTAGTTCTTCATCTCTTGTGTTGTCTAGATATAATCTATTCTAGTTGATACATTACTATTTGACTACAAATACCTGATTAGTTTTGGATTACAGAACTGGAAGATTTCTATATAATCTGTGTTTTTAAGCTATTTTGTGATTTTTGTACCTGTATCTATACTTCTTCTTCCTCTACTACTCATGTCTAGTCTTTCATTTAGTACAGTATTGAAATCACTCAAAATTATGTACATTGTATTCTTTCTATTTTAATGATTTTTTCTATTAGAATCTTATATACTTTTTTTATTATTTCTTCATTCTTGGGAGGGAAGTATACTATTTATACTTAAAATACTACTTTCTAAAAAAAAATTCTGCTTTGAGCAGATATAGGTTGAACTTTTTACACACTCCTATGTTTCTTAACTAATTCTGGTCGACTAGAAGTCCAACTTCTAACCCTTTGTGTTTTCCTTTTTCTGTTTCTGTCCAAAAGCTTGTGAATCTATATTCTCTTGTATTTATCCATTTACCTTCTTGTTCTCCTATATTAGTTTCTATGATTCTAATAATATTATAACCCTTTGCCTTATCATGTTCTGTTAGAAGTTCTACCTTCATATTATCTTCCTTAATTCTATTAATATTATATGCTCCTATTTTTATATATTCTTTTTCTTTATTTCTCTTAGTAAAATTATCTTCTAGCTCTCTTTCCTCTTTTCTGCATTCTCTGTCTTCTTTATACCTTTCTTCTAGTTGGTTTAGTATTAATTTTGCTCTGTTTTATCTCTTAAGTTTTCCTTTTTGATTAACTAGAGCTTTTGTTAGTTCAACTTCAGCAACTTTTAGGAGCGATTTGGGGCTTCTAGTCCCTAGTTGTTTTCAAAGCTACTTAGTTTTTTCTCTAGAGCTTGAATATACTATGCCATATACGAGAAGGATTCTTCATAACTATTTTCTCTTTGTGTCTTTTCTTTCCTTCTCTTATAGTAGAGTTGACTTGCTTTTATGACTTTATATATGCTCTATTTTCTGTATTATCTTTCCTCTCAGTACTTTCTTCTTTATTTCTGTAGGACGTATTTGTCTTGTCAAAGTTTGGTTCTTGTCTTTTGAAGTTCCTTATATATATGTTATACATATATAATTTGTGCTTGTATTTTTCTTTAGTAAAAGATGCTTCCTCTTGTTTTGTACTATGAGCTTCCTAAAATAGCTTTGTGTCATAGTATTTAACAGCATATTTTTGTGCTTGAGCTTTTTCTCATTGGTTTCTAAATAATACTAAAGCATAGCCTTTATTGTTTCTATTTGAGTTTTTGAAAATATGGACTGCTTTTGCACCCGTATGTTTAAGTTGCCTGAGCAGTAATACTTCATTCACATTTTGTGAAATATTATACAATTTTGCTATATACTGTTTTCTGTTTTCTAGTATTTCTTTTCTATTTGTTTCTAGTATTATACATACTAGGAGTTCATTTGTAAGAGAAACTACTCAAGTTTCTATTCCTTGTATAAAACTACTTCCTTCTTCAAAAGATACTTCTGCTCTTGTTTTTCCTGAGCTTTCTCTAATTATTTCAATGTTTTTGACACGTCTTAGATGTTTGATTGCAAAAAAGACTTATGACCTTATTATATGATGAGGTATATCCCATATAGTAATAGTTTCCTCGATTCTTGGGTAAGATTTCTGCTCTTTATCTAGGTCATTACTTTTATGAGAGTTTTCTTTTTCTTATAAGGAAGTTTCTGGCTCATATATTCTTCTTTTTCCTTTGTCTTTAACTTGAGATATTTTTTTATCTTCTGTTCATTCGAGTAGTATCTCTTTTCTTTTTCTACTTGAACTGCTTATTGAGAACTCTCCTTTTTCAGTTTGGTCTAACAGTATTGCTCCTTTCTTTTGTACTTCTTCAAGCTCTTGCTTTGTCTGAACTGCTCTTGCTTCTTTAGTCTTCTTTTCATTTTGTAGTAATTTTCCTTTCTTTGGATTCTCTTTCTCAGTCTTTTCTTCTAGAATTAAATTTAGTTGATCGAATTCATCTTTCTTCTTTTCTAATTTTGCCTTAGCTTCTTCATATCCTTTTTTGCAATCAAAGTAGATAATGCACCATTAGTTCCTATTAACGAATTTTTCTTGAATTGCTTTGATATATTTGTTTCCTCTTAGCGACTATCTGATTGATTTTTCTCATTGTTTAGCATTGCCTCCTAAAATTTTAACTGCTGCTACTTTTGCTTTAACTTCTCCTTTCTCCTTACACGCTTCTGGTTTAGATACTCATACACTACAATCTAAAGATGTACTACCATATCTTGCTTTTCCTATCTCTGCTAGTTGCTCTAATTTGTCTTCTATCTTGTTCTTGCAAAGGAAAATTTCTATACTATTTTTTATGAGTTGGATGTCTTCTATACTTTCTGGCACTTTATTTCTTTCTTCTTTTTTAGTAGTGCTATCTGCTGTTTCTTGGTGTTATATATCTTGTCTTGTAGACTCAACTGAATTAACCTCCAAAGTTTTCTTTGTTTCTGTTACTCGCTCTTTCTCAATTCTTATTTCTACCTCCTCTACTACCTCTTTTATGTTTTCTTATTGAGAAGTTGTTGCTTCTTGTTCACTTTCTAAAACTTCTTTAACTTTGTCTACTCCTTCTATGAAGACATCTCTCTCTAGTGCAACATACCACTGCTTTGCCAAAGTAATTAATTTTTTCTTGATGTTCATTGCCTTTGCAACTATTTCATTGAAGTGATCTGCAAATCCTAGTACTGATGCATTGCCTTCTTGGATAATTTCTCAACCATACTCTTTAGTAATTTTCTTAATAAAATATTTTGAGCTCTTTGTATTCCACATCTCTTTTCTACTGTTACCTGTTATTCTATTATCTTTGTGCTATTCTTGACTTTAAGACCTTGTACTTTTTCTAAATTCCCTTTAACTTTTTCTTCTTGCCTGTGAATTTTCTGGCTTTAGACTTGCACGCTGCTTTTTTATTAGTTGTTATGTAGCATGTCTTGTTAGTATTTGTTGATACATTTGTTTGTTTTTTATTTTTCACATGTTTGTGTTATATAAATAGATCTGCACTTCAGAGTAAAACCAAATCCCCTAATTTTTTGAAAAAAAGTTTTTTGTAGTAGTTTTCGACAGTAATACCTTCTAAAGTTCTTTTGGTTTCTAATATTTTTCTTGTTCTTTCTATTAAAGTATCTGTATTTTGGAGCCTT
>CAJVPM010000058.1:0-26907 GCA_910592325.1 Scutellospora calospora | reverse complement strand
TTCTTTTATAAACTAGCATTCCATTCGTCAATAAACTCTTGAACTATTTTGGAGATTTGCTGACCATCACCGCCAGAACTTAAACAATTATTCATCTTCCGAGTAAAATTGCTGACAATTTCACTCTTTTTATTGTTTTTCTTAACCAAACTATTATAGTCATTGGTGCTGACTCCACCATCACCAGAAGAACTAGCCACTGGACGACTAGCCAACTGACTAATCTGACTTTGCAAACTATTTATTTGAGAACTAAACTGACTAGTTATTTGCTGACTAGATAACTGTAAGGAATTTTTGACATTGTCTTGTAAGCGAGTAAATTCATGACGGAAATTTTCGATATCTTTATCCAAAGCATTTAAGTTATTCCTAAAATTATCTATTTCTTGCCGTAAGTTAGCAATTTCTTGAAAATTAGCGACCATTTCCCCACGGATTTCGCTTAATTTTCCCGTGATGCCTTGTCCTAAATTAATGATGGCTTTGCTAATAAGACTAGCAATTGCCGCAGTATTTTCTTCCATTCTAGCCGCTACCCCAAAATCATAACGTTGGATTTGCTCCGCACTAGCAAAAGCATTTAAATTTTGTTTAGAGTTATATTGGTGAAAAGTAAAGAGATAATGTAATAATCAGTTACAAATTTCTTTATCATTTTCATCCTTAAAAGTTCCTAACTCAGCCTCTTTTTTCTTGCGTTTATTTTCCTCTAAATTTTGCCAAGACTGGATAATTTTGTTAGCATGCGGGGCAAATTCTTTACGAAACATAGCAAAGCCAAGTTTAGTGGTCATTTTATATAACTCTTCCCGATAACGGCTATTAGTAAAATCTCAAGCGGGATTATTAGGCCAATCGATATGTGGCCAATTACTGTCATTGCCTGCTTCTCCATATTCTTTTAGTAATTCAGGAGTTCAAGAAAAATTAAGTTTTTTGCCTAATCTGCCCCGTCGCACCAAGGCTGGGTCTAAATTTTCATAATTATTAGTTGCAATGATTATAACAGAATTAGGATCCTGAACATTATTTTTTAAACCAGCCGCATCTTCGGTAGTTGATAAGAAATTTTTCCAATCTTCTAATAAATTATTCTTTTTTCCACCACCTCCTGCAGTCATAACATTTACCCCTTGGTCGGCTTCTTCGACAAAAACAATATAAGGTTTATCGGAATAAGCATCACCAAAGGCTTCTTTTTTTAATTCTTTCAAGATGGCAATTAATTTTTCATGGCTTTCTAAACCTTTATCGTTTATTGCTTTACCAGCCGTTTGTAAGTGAAAACCATCAATTTGGAAAACTGGCACTAGTTTGCTTTCTTCTTGAGCCAATTGTTGTTCGCAATTTTGAATAAGATTTTTCAGTTCTTCAATTTCCGTTTTTAATTGTTCGCTTTCCGGGTCATTGATTAATTGTTCCTGCTTTTTGGCTAAATCCTCGTTATATTCATTTAGTTTTTTTTCGCTTTCGGATTGGTATTTAGCCGCAATTTCAAAAACTAATTGGCGGGGGAATTCCGACTTTCCCGTTCCCGCCATCCCATAAAGAATAGCATTACGGCGGGTAAAGCGCGAAGAATAATTATCCTGCTCTTCATCTTTATGCGTGTAAACTTGCCCCGTATTAATTAAATCATCAATATCCTCCAAAATAGCAGTAAAATGTTTTTTAATTACTTCTGGATAAACTAAATTTCCTGGTCCCACTGTTTCTAGTCCTTTAATTCCTAAGGGCGGATCCATTTTAGTAATGTCTAGTATTTTTCCCTTGTCCCGTCAGTTAGGACCGGATAAACGATCTAATTCGGCTTCTTGTAGTTTCCTTTCTCGTTCATCTTTTGCTTCTTGCTTTCTTTTTCTTTCCTCTACTTCAACTCCATGTTCGATTTCTAGTCTTTCCTGGTTGGTTTTACTGTTTTTTCACAGAAAAAAGGTCTGTATCCCTAGTATTGCTAAACCAGTTATTACCGCTAGGGCAATTAGTCAGCCGATTATTTTTTGGAAAAAGTTAGGCATAATGTTAAAAATGTTAAATTTGTGAAAAACCGAGGAATTATTTTGTTGAGAAGCAAACTAAAAACTCCCATTAATCGCCAAATTTTCTTTTCATAAATCAGTAAATTAGTAATAATCCTAATAATCCACCTACAATATAGAAGGCATTCTTCCCTAATTCTTTAGGAATAAAGCCGAGAAATTTTTCTGATTTTTGCCTTTCCTTATTGTTGTCATCATTCTTTTTCTTCCATTTAAAAAAACTACCTTCGCCCTGGAAAATATTCTTAACAATATTAGCCAATTCATCATTCTTTTCTTGACTATACAAAGAATAAACAGAATCTTTTTTTAATTCACTTTGTAAAGATTTGATTTCATTATTCTTTTGGGATAAAAGAGTAAATAATTGTGCTTTCTTTATTGGATCAGTTTCTTCTTTTCACTCTTTAGTTAGTTGGGTGGCTTCGCTATTTAACTTATCCAACTTTTTTAGTTTGGCTTGGAAGTTAGCCAACTGTTGCCAAGTAGAATTTTCAATTTGGGTCATGTAATAGCCTAACTCTTTAGCTAGCCGTTTAAAAGTCTCCTTAATGCGAGTAGCAAAAACACTTTTATCACCATCTAAGCCAATACAACTGCCATAGAAAAATCCAACTCCGCATTCATCTTCGCACTTTTCTTTTAAAGACTGGAAGGAATTTAGCAAAGATTTTTTACTGCTGGTAAATTCTTTCTCATTTTTACTTTTGCTTAATTTAACTTGTTGTTTAACTAGGACATCAAAAGCCCGAAAGTTTTTGTTAATTTGTTGTAAGTCATTGGTCATTTTGTGTTGACCGCCATAGTTGCATTCCCCACCGACAAAATAATTACCTTTACATCAGTCGCAGTTGGAGTGACCTTCTTTGGCTAGACCATTTTCTACTTCCTTACCTTGACAGCGAGGATTTTTGACTATTAGTTTAAAGTCCTGGGGGGTTATTTCGTAAGCCATAGTTAATTATCACCTCAAATAGCAGTTTTGACTTTACCTCAAATCCACATAAACCCCTTATACATGAAATAAGTTAAAACTAAGTAAAAAAGTAATATTCCTCATAATCAAGGGGATTTAAAATTCATATCTAAAAATCACGGCTTATCTTGCTCAACTGATTTAAAATACTCTTCAATTAATTTAGCTTGTTTTTTGGCTTCTTCTTCACTTTTTTTCAGGGCTAAACGAGTGGCTTGTTGGTTTTTATCGTTATCTTTCATCATGGTCGTAATTTTGGCAACTTGAACTGGGTCGTTACTTTCTTTGGCTTGTCTTAATTCTTCGGCTAACTGTATATTTCGCTTTTCTTGCTTGTCTAATTTGTCTTTTAGAGTCTTGTTTATCGTTTCCTGTTCAGCCGAATTCTCTCTTTTTAGTTGACTTAATAACTCAACTTTTTCTTCCTTGCTCATGTTTTTAATCTTTTCTAATTGCTCTTTTTTCTCTCGTGGAGTCAATTGTTTATCTCCTAGTTTACTTTCTATTTGCTCCTTAATTTTATCGGCAATGTCTTTATCTAAATTATCCAGTCGTTCAGTGATAGGTTTTAAAATTTCTTGTTGTTGAGCTTGAGTGTTGGTAGGTGGATTATTGCTGTTTTTTGGGATACTAGAATCAACAACTTTATCAACGATTTTTTTGGTTGTATAAGTAGCAATAGCTCCTATTATAAAAGGTATAAAAATGCCATAATATTTATTCGATCCCTTGGGTTAATTTCTTAAATAAACTAAAAATAAACTTCACAATTAGTATTGCTACAATCACACAAATAGCAATTATTCCTCAATTTTTCCAAGCTCCTAAATCCGGAGCATTAGATTTAGCGACAAATTGTTCTTCAGTTAGATTAGAAGGATTGCCAATATCATCAAACACTTTTTCTAATTCTTTATTATTCTTTTCAATCTGCTTTTCTTTATCTTTGATTTGCTTTTGTACCTCAATCATTTCTTTTTCCGTATCTTTCATGGCAGCAACTTTTTTGGTTTTTTCTGTCGGATCGCTTTCCTCAGATATTTCTTGGGCTTGTTTAGTTTTTTGTTTTTCTAACCTTTCTAATTGCTTCTTTAGTTCGGCTAATTCACCCAAAACTTCTTTATTTTTTTCTTCGTAATAATTTTTCTTGTCCTCCCGACGCTTTTTGGCGTCTTCGTATAATTGCGTTTTGGGAACTCCTAACTTCTCGGCTCGACTGGCGGGGGTAGAACCTCACCTCTCAATTATCGGCTTGGCGGCAAAATAAGCCAGTCCAGCCCCAATAACAAACTTAATTAATCCCGCAATGGCGGGTTTGGCTAATAATACTAAAAATGCCATAATGTTATTTCTCTTCCAATTTCATAATCCCCAACAACTTCCCCACCAACCAAATACTAACCAAGAATACTCCTAAGGAAATTCCCCCTGCATAAACATAATCCCAAGTTCCATAAACTTTCTTCCCTAAGTCCTCCTGGTTATTAACTTCTTGGAGTAGAGCTTGAATTTCTTCCAAAGCAGGTAATTCATCTAGTTTTCTTTGTTCATCTTCATTCAGTTCTTCTGATTTTTTCTTTTTTAGTTCCTTAGTAGCGGTAATCTCTACTTTGACTTTGCCTTTTCATTCCTTTATTTGCTGGGGGGTTAAATCCGTTAACTCATCTCGATCCAAGTCTTCCGCTTCCGCCAGCTTACTTTCCAAAATGGATTGGATTTTGTCTTTTTTACTAGGACACTTCCATTGCAGGAAAAAATAACCGGTCGCAAGGGCTAATATTAATGCGATTAACAATACCATTACACTCATATTATTCATTAAAGCCAATATTGGTAAACACGGACCGGAAAACCGCTATTAATATCTTATAAACTAAATAAAGAGCCACTAAAAATCCCCCTAATCACAACCCATTATTCCAACTCAGTTTATTAGGTAAATTGGCTTTTCAACCGCCTTTATCCACAGTTTTCAAATCTTGGAGATTAGTCTCTATTTCGTGTAACTCCTTCATTTTATCTTCTTTTTGTTCTAATTTTTCCTTAGCTTTCTCATTTTTGTCAGAGTCAGAACTGGCTAAGATTTCTTTTCTTTCTTTTTCCAGCGTCTTTACTTCTTCTTTGACTTCTTTGAGTTTGGTTTCCCCCTCTTTAATGGCAGCTTTTATTTCTTCTTTTTCTAAACCTTGGACGGTGGGATTATTGGCTGGGCAGTCTAACTTAGGGGCAATGAATTTCTTATAAAGGTAATAACCGGCTACGGCAGTTATTAGTATGGGTATTAGGTTGAGGATCATATTTAATTGTTTGCTTTACTCCAACTCGGAGTTTCTTCACTTTTATACATATATTTATATTTTAACTACTTAACTATATATTAACTAACTATCATTTAACTAAAAATATATTATATAACTAACCCATGACCCAAACCACTCCCTTCTGCTGCCAACTAAACACCATTTTAAAAGAACTCTACTACGAACAAATTATGGGTAAAAAAGGCTACACACTGGGCTATTCTACTACTTATTACTACTTGCTAAAAGAATATAAAAAACAAGGACAATTATGTCCGGATTGTCTGAACTTTGCCGGTAAAATCTGAGCAATTTATTTAGAAACTCGCTCGAAATACCACACCAACTAACATGACCTGAACTAATTTTAAACAATATTTAGAAGAAAAAATATTACAAAACGAAGAAGAGAGCGAAGAAACTTCTTACACCCTAAAACCCGAAGCCAAAACCAAATACTCCATTAGTCAAGAACAGGAATTAATCACCGCCCTCACTAACCTGATAGACAGCATCAATAACCTCCCCTATCGTTCCTCTTCCAATTCTTATTCCTCCCTAAGTGAACAAAATGAGGATTACCATTCCTTACCGGACTTAACTGACCTAACAGACGAGTCCGGACAGTTAATCACCTGATCCCAATTATTCCCCAACCGAGAAGAAACTCACTTCGGTAAAAAACAAGACATTGAAGCCCAAATATCCTCCACTACTTGAACCATCTTAACCAAAATCTTTAACGATTGAATAACCAAAACCACTCGTCCCCAAAGATTAGCCTCCCAATTAGATGAAAGCACAGTTCTCTTTAAATTCTTAGTGGAAGCAGTAGTTAATCTCAACTATGACCTGATTAAAAGAAAGGGTTATGACAGGCAATTACAGGAATGATTGAAGGAGTATAACCAGTTAGAGAAGAGTGAAAAAGAACAACTCACTAAACCCAAGCAAATGGTGGATAAATTACTAACTGCTTTCGGGGAAGAAGAGGCTAATCGTAATACTAAGCAAAGTTGGTATCGGCAGATTCCCTGGAGTAAAGTAGTCTGGTATGGCGGGGGTGGGTTATTGGTGATATTAGTTGTTGGATGATTATGGAAAAAAGTTAAGGAGTAAATTCATCTTTTTATGAATAAAATCTTACCTTACCAACCAATAATCATTTCCGAGGGAGCAAATAATTTACTTGCCACATTCATTAAGTAGTCCAAAGTGAATTTACTGATGCGACAAAAAAGAATATCTTCTGTTTCGGCAATAGTTAAATGAAGTTGGCGAGCCATTACTTCATCTGATAAATTATTATCCTCCTGATAACCTAATATCCCTGATATTGAGGACTTTCTATCTCCGCTAATACCTCTTTAAATGACTTATTTTTAACCATAATAATTATTTTTACAATAATAGAGACCAAAGAGAATAATATGTACGCCTATAAAGACGATTTCAAAATTTGACTAAATTCCAACTCTACCCGTAAGCAAAACCTACCCCACTGAGAAGAATTTTTTAAACTTGATTTTGAGGATATATGCTCCTCCTATCTATATGAAAAAAACGCTGCCTTGGCTAAAATTTGACAATGAGAACAAGAAAAAGGCCAATTATTCTCTTATTTAGAAATCTATCAAAAATGGTATGTGGATACAGGAAAATTAGCCCAGTTACCCAATGAGGGTCGGAATGACCCTTTTTTACAATCCCGGATTAATTTAATTAACTATTCTAGGAAAATTTATCAGCAATTTCAAGAAATTAAGCAATTAAAAGCAACAAAAGAAGAATTAGCCACTAAAATAACTCAACTCCAAGAAGAAGTAAACCAACAAAAGGGAGAAACAAAAGTCTGACATGACTTGTATATTTATTTTGTAGGGGGAATTGAAGAACCTGAAACTATTGAAGAACAAGCAGCAGAATTAAAAGAGAAGTTAAAAGAGGTTGAGTTTACCGAGCAAAGGACTAAAGAAGGAATTAGTAAAGAGATAGATGATTTTGTTGGTTTGGTGAAAAAGAAAAAGGAGGTGGAGGAGCAATTGAGGGAAAAAGAGGGGGAGTTAACAAGATTGAGAGAAGAATTAAGTGTTAAAGTTCAGGCAGAGGAGGGATTGATTAAAGAATTAGACCAAATTAAGCAACAAAAACAAGACTTAGAAATTAAACTGCAAGAGAGCGAAACCACTCTCACTAATTCCCGTAAACAATTAGATCGTTTCAAACTTGGATTCTCTAAAAAACAGTCAGAACTCCAAGCTTTAACTAGTAAATTAACTAACCAACAAACTAAAAGTAGGGAGTTGGAGGGGCAATTGACTACCTTAGCTGTTAGTAGTGGTTTACTTAGTCAACAAGTAGATAATTTGACTGAGCAATTAACTGAAGCAGAACAGAAGGAGGAAAGAGTTAGGTTAGAAAGTGAGATTAAGGCTAATTTAGTGAGGGAACAAGGAGAGAAAATTAATCAGCAAGAAGGGCAGATGGGTAATTATCAGCAATTATTAAGGATTAGTGAGGAGAATTTGGCTAAGGGGCAAAGGGCAATAAACCAGAAAACTAACCAATTAGAACAGTTAGAGCAGAAAAAGAATCTTATTGCTGAGGAATTGGAGTTGGCTAGTGGTAAGATTAGGGAGTTAGAGAGGGCTTTACGTAGTGCTAATGTTAAGATTGGGGGGTTAGAGGGGAGGATTAGAGAGTTGGAGAGTAAGGATGATAATAGTGGTGAGTTAGAGAGGTTGAAAGAAGAATTAGCCACGGCTCAGAGTAAAAACCAATCTGAGAAAACTAAACAGCAGCAAGAAATTAAGAGATTACAACAAGAATTGGCTCAGACTAAATTGCGGGAGGAGGAATTGGTTGAGAAAATAAAGGAGTTAGGGAAAAAGAAAGAGAAGGTTAGAGAAACTACGGAAACTACTTCTTTTTGGAAGACTATTAAAACTCCTCTTTTTTACACCTTAGGAATTGTTTTGGTAATAATCCTTTTCGGTTGAATATACAGCCAATTTTCAGAATAATATGTTGGGAACTTTATTTTGGTTTTTAGTGGTAATTTTACTAATATTGGGAGCTATTTTCTGGTTTACTCCGCACCCTCAGTCCAGGAAAAAAGAAACTGAAGAATCTAATAATTGAGAATACCAGAAAGAACAAGCCAGAAGGGAATCAGAGGCAGAGAAAAACAAGGAATGATTTAGTGAAAAAAGGTGATTAACTGATAAGGAGATTGATTGAGCCACAGAAAGATTAGGCAAGAATGATAAGTTTAAAATCCTCCCCGCTCACCAATTCCATCTCACCAAGGAAGCTAAACGAAAAGATGATGCCCTGATTTTTAAGCAATCACTTAGTGAGATAAATGATAACAGTAAGGAGTTAAAATAATCCTAACTATCATTGAAGTTTGTTAGTTTATGAGGTGAAGGCTAAGAAATTCTACCATTATGATACTTTGGGTGGGGCTAATTGGGGGTATGTAGAGCCGTTAGTGAGGGAGTTATTAGGACAAATTCATCCGGAGGAGATTAATTTAGAGCAGTATTTAATTAAACAGCATGATATTAGCCAGAATAATGGGAGTGATTGTGGAGTAGCAGTCATTGCCATAATTAGGAGGATTATTGAGCTATGAACTAAGCAAAGTTGAACAGAGAGATTGAAATATGGTCAATTTATAATGGGGGATGATTTGGGGGAGATGAATTTTAGGAAAGAACGCCAAGCCTTAAGAGCGAGGTATTTAGAAGAGAACCAGTAAACTTTTAATTATTTATTTCCCTTAGGAGGAATTTCTTGTTGGGTTTGGGTAGAAATTTGCAAGTCTAGTAGTCCAGAATCCATTTGCTCATTAGTTTTTTGGGAACTGGACAGCAATTCCGTAATTTTCTTAGTATTTATCAGTTTACTATGCATAACTGCTCCGGGGTGTAATTTATAATTAGGAAATCTTATCTCATCGGGTAAGGTTTGGTTAAAGGTTTCGGTTTCTTCAACTTGCCGATAAAATTCAGTGTCTTTTCCATTATTAACTTCATCTCATCAACAAAGCAAATCTTTCTCTAATTGATTAGCAGTTGGTCTTTTTTGTGGGTCAGCATCTCAACACCTTATAATTAAATTTTTAAGTAGTTGGGGTATTTTTACTTCCTCAATATTAGGTCGTAAGCCATTACATATCTTTAAAGTTAAGTCTAACTCGTTCATGCTTGGATAAGGATAGGAGTGAGCCAATAGTTCATAAGCAATTATACCCCAAGAGTAGACATCACTAGCTTTGTTATAAGGCTGACCCTGTAATACCTCAGGAGCTACATAAGGAAGTACCCCAAATATTTTACCTTCTTCTTTTGGGTAATTAACTGGTCGGCACAGTCCTAGATCAGTTATGTAACAAATAGAATCATAATTAATTAATATATTTCCCATATGAAAATCTTGATGAATTAGTCCTTGTTTATGAATTGGTTTTAAACCCTCAATAATACCTAAGAGTTGAAAGAGTTTGCTTTTAAATTCTAATTTATTGTGATTATTTTGGAGATATTTTCTTAAATCACCTCCTTCCATATAATCCATGACCATCATATAATTCTTGGTTTTGGGGTCTTGGGAAATACCGTAACAGGGAACAATATTAATCTTATTGCTAAATAATTTGTGATAGGTAATCTCTTGTAAAAAATCAGTAGTTATATTTTGGGAATTATTGAGAGATTTTAGGACAACTTTTCTATTACTATTACTTCTTTTTCATCGCTTATTTTCACTATTTCATTCTCTAATTAATCCCTCAGTTCAATTTGCCTTATAAACTTTACCAAATCCACCATCCGCTAAATGCTCAATATTAGTAAATTGCTTATAAGGTATTCACTCTAGTAATTCAAACTGATTAATTGTCTCCAATTGTTGTTTTTGGATAAATTTATCAATTAATTCATTGCCACTAGTTCAATTTTTAAACTCTTTTTGTAAATGTTTAATATTGCAAGATTGACATCAATTGTCACCAGTATTAGGTTGCTGACACTCTTCACATAATCCATATTGTTCATGTTTTTTATCTATAATTAGTTTATTAACTTTCGGTTTTTGTTCTTTTAGTTCTTGTTCATTATTAATAATTAGTTCTATTTTTTCTTTTAATCCTCGTTCCTTAACTTCAATCTTATCTACCTTACGGAGCATTTCTTCCAATTCAACTAACTTATCACTTTTTTCCATAATTTTGATGATCTCTCCTACATATATATGACTAATCCTTTTAGTAGTAGTAAGTTTAAGTTTTAGTAATTTTAGTTCTTTTTTTTTAGATAAGAAGTCTTCTTCATTATTCTGCAAACCAAGTAAATATTTATGATTTTTGGAAACATTTTCTAGTAGTCTTTGTTCCTCACCATCTAGTCTATTTTTGACTCTACTAATTATTTCATCTATATCTTTTTTAATTGATTCTGGTCCTTGGCGTAATAAATCTAGTTTAACTTGCAAAACTTTTTCACTCTTTTGCTTTTCTTGATATTGTTTTTCAAAATTAACTAACTCTTCTTGTAAATTACGCAATTGCCTTTCAACTAGATTTGTTTTGTTTTTTCCAAGTTTTATCAATTCCTTTCGTAATTCTTCAATTTTTTCTTTTCTGATTTTAATTCTTTCTTCTAGTAAAGATTTTTCTACTAAGGTAGTAGTTAGTTCTTTTTGGTATTTTTCTAAGGCTTCTTTGATGGCTTTTTCGGTTTCTAGTTTATTTTGTAAATCAACGATTTGCTGTTGATAATTTTGATTACTTTTTTTAGTAACTTCTAATTCATTTTCAACTATTTTTCAATCTTTTCGAGTTTGAGTAAGACTTTGATTTAGTTCAATAATTTGATTTTTTTTCTTAATTAATTCTTGTTCCTTGCTAGTTAAATCATCTTTAAGTTGACTATTTTCTTGTTGTGATTCATTAATGCTACGTTCCAATTTAATATTCTGTTCTTTCAAGAAAGTGCTTTGCTCTTCCAAATTTTTTACTTGCTCTTTTAATTCTTTGACTTCTCTAATTTTTTCTATTCCCACATATACGATGTTGTTCTTATCATTATCACCATCGTCCTGTTCAGGAGGCAAACTCCCAAAAAGTGCTAAAAACTCTTTCCTTTTTTCTCGAGTAAAAGAAACACTGCATTCGTTTCATTCTAAGTCAATTAATTTCTCCGGACTGGGTAGTTTGGTGAGGAATTCGAGATCTTCAAATGAATTAAATGAACAATTTATTTTGCTTAAATTTGAACATTTACTGATATCTAAACTAGTAAGTTGGTTATAGGAACAATTTAATTCCTCCAAATTAGTAAATTCAGAAAGATCTAACTCATCTTCTAAATCTTTGTCTTCGATATCTAAAGTTTTTATTTTCTTATTAGGATAATTTTCGTCTACATATTTTTGGGCATTTACCATGATATTAATTTTATTTATTTATTTTTAAACTTCAATTTTAGCTACCGTATTAAATTGTTTGAGTAATTCGACCTGATCTTGTACATTTTTTAGTTTAGTGTTGTATTCTAATATGTCAGATTCATTATCTTTAGAATTTGCAATTTTAATTTTATTTTTAAAATGTCTTTCTTGTTTTTGCAATCTTTCTAATTCAACTTTTAATCTGCTTTCAAACTCTTGGAGCCTTTGTTTCCTCTCTCTTTCCAAACTTTTTAATGATATTATTTTGCCTTTTAGTTCCTCTTCTTGTTTTCTTAGCAATGTAGTTGGCTTGTCTGTTTTTTCTAATAGTTCTTTTATTTCCTTTTTAACACAAGTCAACTTCTCCTTTGTAATTTCTAAATCTTTTTCATTACTATCTAACTCTACTTGCAAATTATCGAAGTATGATTTTAACCTCTCTACTTCATTTTTTTTTTCAGTCTCTAATTTTTCTATTTCATTATTTCTTTCTTGTAAATCATTTTGTAAATGAATAATTTTGTTTTGTTCGTTTTCCCACTCTTGTTGGAGATTAGTTAATTTGGTTTGAGTTTGTTGGTGAGTCGATTGCTCTTGGTTTAATTGTTGTTCAGTAGTTTGTTTCTCTTTTTGTAAGTTAGTCAAATTAGTAGTGAGAGAATTTTTTTCTTCACTTAGTTGGGCAATTTGCTCTCAATTGTTAGTTCTTTCTGTAGTTAATTCTTTAACTTTTTCTTTTAAGTTAGCGGTTTGGGATTGTTCAGTATTAATTTGCTTAGTTAAATTTTTTATTTCTGCTCGGAGTTCTTGCTGAACTTGCTTTTCAGCAACTAATTGACTCTCTTTAATCTCCATCTGACTTTCCAGTCTAACTGTACTTTCTTGCAAGTTAATTTCTTTTTGTCGAGAATCAACCAACTCCTCAATAAGAGAAGTTTTCTCTTCTTTTAATTGTTTAACTTCCACTTCAACTCGGGTTAATGATTTGTCCAGTTGATAAATCCGACTATCTTTTTGGGTTAACTGATCTTGGAAGTTTTGTTTTTCTTTATTTATCTCTTCCCAATTTTGCTCAGTTATTTTTTCTGTTAGTGCTAGTCTGTTTTCTAGATTTATAATTTCTTTTTTTTGAGTTTTACTTTCCCAATTAAGAACTAAATAATCTTTACTAAATTCACTTTTTAATTTGGTAGATTCCTCTTTCAAGAGGAAAACTTTTTCTTGTACTTGCTGAATTTTTTTGTCTTTTTTTTCCGTTAATTCTTTTAATTGTCTTTCTCGTCATTCTTGAGCTTTACCAAGAGCTTTCTCAACTTCCTCTCTTTCTATTTGTAATTCTTCTTTTAATTCAGTAATTTTTTTGTTTGCTCGGTTTAATTGTTCTTGTAACTGTTGTATTAATTGTTCCTTTTGTGCATCCACAAAATCTTTTTTAGGAAAAATTGTTCAATAGGCATGATTACTGCTTCTTCCTTTAAAAACGAAAGAATCACTTTGGTTCAATTTATTTTTTGTTCTAAAGTAAACTATTTCTTCTTTGTCTTTGTTGTCTTTCAAACAGGTTCGCAGACAAGTTAGCAAATCGGGATGTAAATCATTGTTTTTGTCTAATTCGTGCGAGTTGATAATTAGTAAATGTTTTCTTTGATAATCTCCGTTTTGATGATTTCTTTCACGCCAATCATTATACTTAAATATTTGTGTTCGATGCATAGAACTCATTGAAAGACTTGGATTTGATTTTAAAAATTCTCTAATTTCTTCTTTTATTGTCATATTTTTAATTTTACAATATTTTTCCTTTTTCTTAGCAATAAATTATTTTACTCTCTATTATAATACTTTTTTAATAATATAATTTCCATTTTTTCAATACTCTTAAATTAAAAAGTAATTCGTTTTCGAGAAAAAAGCGGACAAGAGTTAGTATAATGCATCCCATGTGTTATGTTTTTAATTTACAACCACCACTTTGCTTTCAAGTACTTTATATCCAACTAGGTAGCAATTGATTTTTATGATACTACCACGCACATAATTATTTTCCGCTTTTCATTATTAAAAATGATTAAGATATTAACTGCTTTAATATTCTCCATAATTTCATCTCCAAAAGTGGAAATTTAATTTGTGTGCAGTAATATTGTTTAAAGTTAACATAATTTATTATTTTTCCCCTTTACCCTTTCCTTTCCACCATAGATATCCCCATCCACCACAAGCCAAAATACTAACCATTAGAGAGATAATTAACCCACCTTTTAAATTAGTTTTATCCTGTCTCACTTGCTGGAGAACTTTTTCTTGTTCAACTAACTTTTCTCCAAAAACTTTCTCCTCCAAATCCACCAATTGTTGACAACTATTAGCTTCCCCTAAAGATTTTTCTAATAACTTAGTATCTAGTCCCAGCACTTGGACTTGACCTCTTATTTTTTCTTTAATTTCGTTAATAGTTTGGCTGTTAGGTTTTTGTAAATCAGCAATAGTTTAATCCTTGGTGATTAGTTGGGTTTGTAAATTCTTTTTTTCTTGCTTTAAGCGGGCTTGGTAGGTTAATTCGGTTTGGATACAGTTGGTGTAGTAATTGATTTCACCCAGGTTAGGTGATTCTTGCTGATTGTTTATTGCTAATAATCAGCGATAATGATTTAGTCAATAATTGCTATTGTAGAGATAAGTTTGATTGATTCTAATTAATTCACTTAGGTTGGTTGACATGTTTATTATAGATTCATATTGTTATTAATCTTCTTGATTAAGGTTCTCCTCAGCCAATTCAACATCCGGACTGGGAACTGATTGCTGAACAATATTTTCCCCCTCAGGAATTATTGGCTTATCCTCCTTTGGTTCCCCCTTTAATAACTCCTCATTCTCAACCCTTTCAGTGGAAAGGTGCGAGGATTCACCACTTTTACCATAAGAATTTAAAAGTGTTTCATTCTTCTTAATAATCTTAGCCACAGTAGTTTCAAATTCACTAACTTTTTTGATAGAAGTAGTTAATGATTTACTGACTTCTTGCCATCTTTTATCAAACCTACTAAACTCTTTGGCAATCTCTAAATAGGCTTGTAATATTTTAGCACTATTTTGGTGTAATTCTCAATTACGATTAGCTAAGATTATTTGATTGAGGACAATATAAAGAGTAGTTGGCGAACAAATCCAAACTTTCTTAGCCAAAGCTTGTTCAATTACTTGGTAAAACCTTAACTCATTAATCATTAAGTAAATGGCATCAGAGGGAATGAACATGACCATTTGGTAAATACTGTCTTCTTCCGATAAATAGAGACTAGTTTTGTCAACATGTTTTTTTAAGTCTTGTTGAAAATCCTTCTGGGCTTGCTCTCTAATGTTCTGTTCTTTACTTTCATCAATCATTAAGAGATAGTTGTCTAAGGGGAATTTGCTGTCGATAGCTAGATTGTTTTTGCCTTCGGGACCAAAGATAATAGCGTCCACTCGCAAACCATCACCTTTGTCAGTTAACTTTTTTAAGGTGAATTCTAACTGATAAACACCTTTATCCTTTGGCAGAATGATACCTAATAATTCATTTAGGTAAGAATTACCTAATAATCCTCTTTTGCTGCTGATAAAGACTTTGTTTAGTTCTGAGAAGGATTTATCCAAGTAGTCAAAACGAGTTTGAATAGTGGCTTTGTCATCAGCAAAGGTGGTGAGGATTAGTTCTTTAAGAGTTTGGAGTTCTTGGTGGTTAGAGTGGTGTTTGGATTTTTGTTGATAGAGGAGGTAAAGGAGGAAGAGGATGATGAGGGAGAGGAAGAGGATGATGAGGGGGAGGGGCATGGGGGTTAGAATTTTTGGTTATTGATCATATTTAAACATTCAAGAAAATTTTATATTTAATAATAGATTTTAGATTTTGTTAGAATGCCTGTATCTAAATATATCCCTGCTTTGGTCTTAAATATTTAAGAACATCAAAAATGCTTTTAGATATTTCAGTTCATTTTTAGGAAAAATAAACCAGAATACCTGCTAGATGTACCCTTGTCTCGGACGCAGGTATTTCAAACTTTTCAGTCAGTAAGAGTTGTAGGTATCTAGGTATTTTTTACCAACAAAAATCACAAACCCCTGTTCCGTCTTACTATTAGTCCATGCTGCCGCTTCCCAAATCACGCAGTTAACATAAATCCCCTCATCTGTTTTTTGCAACAAACTAACCTGACAAATAGCAGTCGTTACTTCTCTTTGTTCAATAGCTACTTGTCCTAACCTTTGAGCATTAACAAATAACCTAGTTCCTTGGTGGCGACTTAAGGCAATAAAATGCATTAAGAACCTTTGTTTCTCCCGCACATCCTGGACAATATTGCCTTTAAATAAGAGATTGATTTCATCTAAAAAAATAGTCTCTGTTACTCCTAATCTTTGACTAGGGGCATGGGAGAAGTCTAATTGAGCTTTCTCAGCCCAAGGAAGTTGACAAGGGAATGTTGCATATTTATTCTCACCAGGAAGTTCCTGAGCCAACATGGCTAAAATAGCTGTTTTACCACTGCCAATAGGACCAAAAAAGACTAAACCATTACTTTTAGAGCAGTAATCTAAGAATTCGGGGGTATTATCTATTATTAGTTGTCCTTTATTTTTGAAAATGGCTAAAAGGAGACCACCTACTAAGACTCCTAGACTGGCTCAGATAATAGTTCCCAACAAGAATTTGAGTTTATCTAAGAGGTTAGCCAAGAATCCAGTTGGTTGCGGACGATAAAAGATAAAAATTAGAAAAAAGGGGATAATTAGTAAGAATTTATAAGTTTGGAGGAGTTCTAGGTAATTGATTTTCTTTTTGGATTTTTTGAGAAATTGCTCTTGGTTCATAATAGTTTCAATTAATTTATGGCAATTAAATCTTGGCTAATTAATTTTCGAAAACTATCTTTCATATCCTTTCAAGCTACTAATTCGACCATAAAAGGTAAATCGCTCTCTTTAAACTCTTCCTCGATTTGAAAAGCAATGGCATCGGGGATATTTTCTTGGTAGCAAAGGTCTAAATCTGAGAGTTCTCGGGCGGTTCTTTTCGCCCGCGAGCCGTAGGCATAAAATTTATAGGGATATTTGCTAAGGATTTCTTTGACTATTTTTTGATGTCTAGTTTCTAACTGTAGCATTCGGGTAATTCTTGTAGTTTAGTAATTAATAAGTCGAGGTAATGAAGAAAATTAGGCAAAGAATTAAGAATTTCTTCGGCTACTTCTCCATCATAAGTATGACTAGTTTTGTTTCTTTTTTTGGCAAATTCAAATCATGCTTCGGCATTGGGGATTAAGCCTTCCAAGTTGGCCAAACGAAATATCTCTTTGGGAGTAATATGAACTTCTTGAGCTCGCATAATTAATACTTTTCTGATAGTATTTTTGGCTAATTCATAACAAACTTCAAAGGCTTGGATAGCTCCTGCTCTTTCATAATCATTATGGGCATTCTGAATGATTTCAGCCAAAAAGTTGCGAGTAGAAATGAGTGGTTTGATATCTAATTTATTGTTTTCTTTGTTGTCCATATGGTTATTTTTTCTTTTTAACTTTTCCTCCTCCTAATTCTTCCTCTTGGGGTTCCTGCTTCTCCTGATCCAAATCCACCTCTACTTCTGCAGTTGACAATTTGATTTCTTTAGCTTTTTTCTTCCGCTTGTCTTCTTTATCCCACTTGGTTAAGTCTTCTGAACTTATTTTCTTATCACTCAAACCATACTTCTTCAAACTCCCTTTAATATCTTTAATCCTCTCCCTTTTCTGTCGCACCACTTTCTCCTCTTTCTTTCTCTCTTGTAAATATTGCAGTAAAAGATTACGATTAAATTTCATCCCCTTTAATCATTCTTCTTCACTAGTGGCCATGCCACTCTCTTCAATCACTCGTAATATCTCTCCTGCTTCTTCAGCTTTTAATTTCTCTTCAAAGATATATTTCAATCAATTGGCTTGATAATCCTTTGGGATATTCCAATGAGGGTCATAAAAAGAGGAGATTTCTTGGTTATCAATGGGAATAATAGTAGGTAAAATGTTATACCAACTATCGTTAGCTTGGACAAAGAGTAAAGATTTATCCATAAAGGTGATATAGGTCAAAACTTTCCAGGTCTTATTTTTATTGGTGGTAAAAACTGGTTCAGTTTCAGCACCATTGCTGGTTCAGAGGAAGGTTCCCCCTAACTTGCCGGCATGGGAGATATAATCTTGTAAAGCGGAATAACCCTGTTCGCCAAACTCTTTTTGACTTCATTTTTGTCAAGTATCTAAATCATCTAAAAAGTAATATCACTTATGAGGTGCTCCTCATTTACCAGAGATATGAATTTCTAAGGTTTCTTTACTGAGAGTGTAAGTAGATTGGGGAGTTGGGAAGTTAGTGAACTTAACTCCTTGGAGGTGTTTGAATAGGTGAGATAAGAACCAACTTTTACCTTTACCTGAGGGACCTGTGATGGCAATAAAACGGTGTTTGGCTAAGAGATTAAAGACTTGTTCTTTTTTACGGAGACGGAGTATCTTTCAGATTAGTCAGGCTCAGAACTTTCAAAGGGCAACAAAAAGGATAAAGATGAAGAAGATGAGGGCGAAGAAGGTGTTGCAGGACATGATTTTTATTCTCTTTTTTTACAATAGCACTAAATCAGAACTAATAATTTCCCGAAATTTTGGTCGCATATGGCGTCAATTAACTAATTCGACCACAAAAGGTAAATCGCTTTCCGTGAACTCTTCCTGCAAGTCGCTAATAATTTCTAAGGGGATTTCTTCTTGATAACAAATATCTAAGTCGGAAAACTGGTGGGCGACACCTTTGACCCTCGAACCATAAGCATAGAACTGATAAGGGTATTTGCTTAGTATTTGGTGAATAATGTTTCATTCGGAAGGAGTTAACTGTAAATTCATGCTTAATCTCGTTAATTTAATACTTTGTATAATATAAAAATATTCCCATATTTTTATTTTTCTTCCAACTTTAATAATCAATTGGTTAAAATTTGGTAATCGGAGGGGGTTAGCATGCTTAATCTCATCTTAAAATTACCAGTATTAGTTGCCCCCGCCATACCTTGTCGTACCATTATTTTATCTACTTCTTTTAAAAAATCAGTTTGAATTTGTAAGTTATCACCACGCTTGCGGACAAAGAGGTTGTATAAAGTTTCGGATTGTTGGAAACTAATTTTTGTTTCTGGATTGGCTACTGATGCTTTTTTCTGGGGAGGAGTTGGTTTGGCTATTTGCTCCAAAAGATTTAAGACTACCACAAAATCATTTTTATTTAGTAAACTCATCCGGTATTTTAAATTATCATCACTAGTTTTGCCGGGAACTTTATATTTACTCATTAGGTTATCAAAACTGCGAAAGAAATTGGTTTGGTCGGGGGTTTCCTCTTCAATTTTTTCTAAATAAAGTTGGTATAATTGTTCCACTTCATTACTATCGGGGTCTAAATTATCGGAAGTAGGAATTAAAAAGAACTTCATCAGAAAATATTTCATGGCATAAGTTTCGGCTGAACCTTTGGCTTTGGCCAGGTCGGTATTTTGTCCCATCGCTCAAAAATAAAAGGTTAATTGTTCTAGGGGATTTTCTGAATTGGTTAAAATAGCTCGTTTCTTATACTGAACCACTCATTCTTTACCTTCTTTTTTGGTTTCTCGTTCCTGGGTTTTTAATTCTTCATCACTATCGTCAAAAGTTAAGGTTAAATTTTGTTGGTTGAGGAGGGGTTTTAAGGCTCTTAATATGTCATATTCACCAACATATTTATAATGTTGAAACTTATTTTCTTCGGTTTTAGCTAATTGGCCGATTTTGTTTTGGACTATTTGTAATTTTTGGTGGATATTATTAGTTGATTTTTCTTTTTCTTTATTTTCAATTTTTTTAGTCATGGTTTTTAATTTTTAATAATTTAGTTCGTTTTGGTTTCATCAGGCTGGTTAAATAAGGCTTGGCAATTAGTTCCACAAAAGTAGAGATAAGTAAAACTGTTAAATAATATCTTACCGGCTAATTTAACTGGCAATTGGCGGCAGATTAAATTTTCCCAATTACCAGGTTCTTGGCAAGTTTTACATCTGGCTCACATTCTTTGCGGGTCAAACTTTCTCTTGCGAGGGATTTTGGGGGGTTGGTTCACCACCGGAGGAATAATTTCTAAGTCTGATGGGGGTGGGATTGATGGTTCTTCGGGCATTTCCTTTTAATAATTTTTTGCTTAGTTTTTGTTGATATTTAGTGCGAGTGCTAATTGGTTTTTTGAAACTCATTTTTTTTATTCCAATCCTGATTATAATCCAAGGGTTTAACTAAAAAACAGCCGCCTTCATGTTTCATCTCTCATTGACCGATTTTTATTTGCTGCTGATTTTTGGTATCAATTAAGTTAAAAATTATTTCTTTCTTGCTTTTGATATTCAATTTGGTGTTGTTGGTATTGCGGACAGACATATTTTTCGGCTGGGTCTTGGCGGGCTTTTAAACAGCCTCAGCAACCATTTTTATAAATTGTTTGGGACATGGTAAAAATAATGGGGTTCTAACCCTTTAATATTAAAAATCAATATCTCCGAATGGAAAACAACTCCTTCTCATAATCCTTTGGTCGGTAAAGAAATAATGCTGGTAATGGAGGGATATTTCCCAGTTAGAAATTTGCTTAATCTTTTACTGTCAGCCTTTCAGGGTAGACGGAAGTTATAAGGGGCAGAGAACCAAGGGAATATCTTTGCCAAAAAGTTCGATTATTTTGTCTAATCAAACCTCAGCCGCTGATTTACCTGGATAACCATTAAAAGGAGGATTGCAGAGAATAAGAGTAGGTCTTCCAATGCCTGAACCTCGACAAGTTTTAAGTTTCAGAAAATCAGTTTTTCAACTAGCACTACTATTTTTATCCAGGTCAATGCTAAAAGTTCGATAACCAGCTTGCTTCCAGGGGGCTAATAAAGAACCCCTGCCGGAGCAAGGGTCGAAAATTAACTCGTGAAGCGAAGAGAGTTTTAATAATTCAAAAATAAACTGACTAACTTTGGGGGGAGTATAAATGTTGGAATTTTTGGGTTTTAAATGATAATTATTTCTATTTAGTTGATACATAGACTTCTTTTTTTCCCCAAACAAAAACTCTTGGGCGGTTCATCGGAATTCCTAAATCCAGCGGGTTAATCTTTTCTCAGTATAACTGATAGCCTCAACTTTCTAACTTCTCTTTTATTATCGTTCAAACCGGATACTTTAACAATTGAGGAACATTTTCCAGAAAAAGATATTGAGGTTTTTTTTGCTCAATAACTGCTAATAAAGAGCCAATTACCGCGTCTTTCTTATTCTGACTGGTATTGGCTTTCGAATAAGGTTGACAAGGAAATCCCGCACATAATAAATTAAAATCAGTTTCAATTATTTTTTTTTGGATTTCTTTATCGTTTATGTCCCCTAACAAAAAGGGAGTATCCGGAAAATTTAATTGATAAACAGTTTGGCAATCGCGGTTATTATCAGTAGCTAGCATACATTTGCCATAACCATTTAGGGTTATATGAAAACCGCCGATACCAGCGAATAAGTCCACAAATTTAAAGGGAGTTGATTTTTGGTAAAAGTCTCTAATCATTCTTTCTAAAAAGTAGCGGGCACATGTGACTTGAATAGAGTTGCCGATTAAACCCATTATTTTTGAGTGGGAAAAGGTGGGGGGGAATTGGTAGTCCTTATTCATTTTCTTTTAATTCTTGACCTTTTTCTATTTGGGGTTTGTTATCCATAACAGTTTAATAATTCACTATCATCCTTATCGGAATTGCTTAATAAAACTTCTCGCAACTCTTTAATCACTTGCTCCTTGTTCTCTACCTGATAATCCCCTTGCTCTAATTTACGCAAATTATCCAAGGAACAGGATCAGCAAAATTTCTTATATTCTAAATCAGTCTCTGAAATTAGTCAGATATCTTTTTCTAAATGGCATTTGTGGCAATAGCCCCGCATAATAAGCGGGGCGAGAGTAAGAGTATGGGTGGGGGTGAGAGTTCAGGATTTATTTCTGGGGATATCCATAAAATCTTGTAAAGCAGTAATTGCATTTACCGGCCTCGGATTTAATTCAATATCCGCATGCTACGCACTGCTTTAATTGGGAATTGTTATTATTCTTTGTCATCTTCTTCCTCACTTTCAGTATCGGCCACTTGCTCCCCTCCTGTTTCCTCCGGATCACTCCACCAACTTTTAATCTGCTTTCAAAAAATAGCCGCCATCAAACCTCCCACTAATGTTAAGGAACCACCAATAATTAATAATTTGCCAGTCATACTACCCCACTGATATCATTTAGGTTTTTCATCTTCTTGTTGTGGAGTATCAGAAGTAGTAATTTCAGTTAAATCCGCCTTATAATGTTTAGTATCCAAAGTCATTTCCCCTATTTCTATTTTGTAAAGACTGTCATTGAGTTCATTATCAGTTAACTGACTTTCATTAGATTTGTTCAACTTTTTAGCAATGCGACGCTTCATTTGGGTCTTTTGCTTATTTTTCTCATCACTAGCACTATCATCTAATTGGTTATAAACAAAACGGGCAATATAAGTAATAATGTCTTTCGGTTCTTTTTGGAGCAGGGTTTTTAAATCTGTGAGAGTAGAGTCGGACTTTTTAATTTCTTCAATAAATTCCGGTTTGACTTTGTTATCGGAACCAAAGACTTTTTTAATTAAGGCTTCTACTTCAACAATTTTACCATGCTTATTTACACTACCTCATTTAGTTTTTCAGGTTTCAGTGATAAGAGTTTCATCCAGGGTGGGGTCTAGGGCTTTTAATTTACTTTGTCAGTCAGATAATTTTTCTCCGGCGTTATCATCTTTGTTAATGGCTTTTTCAATAGTTTGTTGGGCTTCCTTTTCTCAATCGGTTAGTTTTACCAACTTTTCTTTATTTTCGAAGTGGGTTTTGAAATTCTCTAAGCCTCCGTAAAAAGAAATATTTTGTTCTTTGCCATCTTTATCCTTATATTTACCAGACTTAATGCATGAAATAGCTTGCTGGATATCAAATTTATCACCAGCCAAATCCCGAAAATAACTAACTAACTTACAATCCCCACTATGAGAATAAACTTTCAGCAAAATATCATCAAGGGCAGTTAAAGCAGTGTTCTCACTAGTTTCAGAACTAGGTAAAGTAGCATCTCCGTCATTTTCTAAGTATCTGATTTCTAAAAGTAATTGGTTAATGTTAGTCAATTCTACTGCACTCCTTCGATTGTCCTCGGCAGCAGTTTTAGAGAAGCCTTTACTAATGTTGTAAGTGGCTAATTGTTCCCGTTTTTTAGTGATTATTTCGGTAATTAAGGTATCGATAGCAGTTTCTTTAGCGGTAATTTGTGTTTGTTTAGCATCTCTTTCCTGAGTTTTATCATCGATGGATTTTTTTAAGTCTACTAGTTTTACTGCCGCTCCTAACTTTTCCATTTCTAGTTGGTCTTTGAGTTCTTGGATACTGGTTAAACTTTCGGGGAGAGTATAATTACCGTCGGTTACTGAACCAGCGTTCAAGTATCAAGTTTTTAAATCCTCTAATAGTTGTTGGGTGGGGGAATTGGCGAAAGCAGAGACTAATTTGGTTTTGTTGTCATCTAGATAAGTAAAACTGTGAGCTAGATCTAGTCAGCTAGTAATTCCTGTTCCGACTGCTAGGGTTTGCTTATCAGTTCCCGTTTTATAGAGAGTAGTTTTTGGAGGGGTCAATTTCTAGGCCGTAGTCTTTTAATTCCTCTTTTTTTCATACTTCCCCTTTTTTAAGGATTTGTCAACTGCTGGCGGTAGGAACCGACTTTTGTTTATCCGCATCCAAGTCTTTTAAAAATGGTTGCTGCTGGGTTAGTTCAATGAACTCAAAAAACTCCGCATAATTAAAAGTGGGGGCGGTGTAAGCGGTTCAAGTGTTAGTGGATTTATCAAATTTTTGGTAAGTATTAGCAAAGTCATAAGTCGGTTGTTTTTTGTTGCCAACAGCATCTTTATTATCAATTATTTCTTGTTGTTGGATGCGGGTTAGATAATCTTTGACTTTGGCTTGCTTAGAAGTATCGCTTTGCTTAGCGTTATACTTGGCTGTAAAATCATCTTTGTCTATTTTCTTTAAAGCATTGACTATATAAGCAACTATGTTAATAATTTGTTCTTCGGTAGTTTCTACTTCCGAATTGTTAACTTTTACTTTATAAAGATTATTCAGGGTGCCACTACTGGGAGTAAAATGATCCGTGACCTTTTTATTTCAGCCCTCGGTTCATCATTTAGTTCCGGTTCCCGTGCCTAGGAAGTTGTTCATCCGGGGGTTATGGGTAGTGGAGTTAGTGTTTAATCTGGTTTCTTCTTTTTCTACTTCTCGGACATAAGAAGCGATATTCAGCAGTTGTTTTCTTTCGCTGATTAACTTGCTGATTTCAGTTACTTTATCTTGCTTTTCTTTGTCTAAATCGGATCTTTCGGTTAACAATTTCTCTAGTTGTTTAGATTTCTTTTTAGTGTCATCGGTTTCGTTGCCATCTAAAATCAGACTCAATCTTTTTAATTCCGTATTATATTCTGGTGAGTATTTATTGTGGATATTAGTCATATTTTTATTGGTTATATTTAAGAAGAAACTAATTTTCTAAATTAGTTCTTTTGCCAGTTAAAGGAGCAAAAACCCAATCACGATGTAAATGCTGAATGATAAGCATTATCGGAGATTAAATAAACGACCTTGGGTAAACTCTTATTAACTGGACTTTTTTGGTGGGCGAAAGCCTGGGTTTTAAATACTCGTAGTTTTGGGAGGTTGCACTCCTTACTCATATAGTTAATTATTAACCACTTAGTTATTAGTTAGTTAACTATAAAATAAAAAAATATTTGTTACCTAACTTTTTCTTTCTAAATTATTTTTGATCAGTATTTGCCTTATTCTTTCGCAGATTTGGCGATTTTGCTCTCTCTCTCTCTCTCTCTCTCTCTCTTACATGACTATCATCACTTATGTTTATACCTTTATTTTTTAAATAAACAGCCAGGGCTTCTTCAAAGATTTCCACAATCAGACGATTTTCTTGAAGAGCCAGACGACGAATGGTTTGATCTAAGTCCGGAGCAATTTTACAAGCAAAGAGAGCAGTGCGATTACTGCGATTACGAAAATGACGAAAATCTACTCGTTGGTAAGGAATTTCGGCTTGGGATAGATTACGACTGGCTTCGGTTGGCGGGGTCGGCATAGTTGTTTTTGGTTTTCTATTTTTGATGTTATTTCACTTGTTATTTTTAGGCGTCATATGCAAATTTATATTTCTTTGTTAAATAGAATATAATTTAGTTATATTCTGAAATTTTTCTAATTATTTAAAAACAATAAATTATGAAACATAACTTATTATTTCATCAATCAAACTTTTGGCTTGATTTTTCAAATTGGGGTAAATTACTTCGGTAATCGCTAATCCTTGATTTTGAACCTGACGGTAGGAGGCTTTTTCGGTTAAACTGGCATTTAACACTGAATAGCCGGCTTGGGTTAAATAGTCCCGAGCATTTACTTCTTCACCAGTAGTAGTTAAATGGTTAAGAACAAATAATAATTTTTTCTTACTAACTCCGGCTTCTTTTAAGGCGTGAAATTCTTTTACGGCTGGTTCGCAATCGTCAACGCTGGGACCGGTCGGCTGAATAATTAAATCCGCTTGGCGGGCAATTTCCAAAGTGCTTTTACTGGTGCGGGCGGGTCCATCAATAATCGTTAAATCATAATCATTAATTAGCAGTCAAATTTCTCGGGCTGAGTTAAACACCTGACTAGTAATTTTTTTATCATTTCTTAACTTGTTTCAGTTAGCACTGGTTCCCTGTTGAGGATCACAATCAGCTAATAATACTTTCATCTTTTCTTTACTGGCTTCGGTAGCCAAAGCCCGGGCGAGGGTGCTTTTTCCTACCCCACCTTTCTGGCTAATAAATGCGATTACAGTTGTCATTCTTTTAACTAATTATATTTAATATATCAACTATTTAACTAAAACTTAATTAACTATATTATAATTTTATTATATATTTATATCATGACCAACCAGTTAACTAATAACCAACTCCTCCCCTGCGACCGCTGCCACCACCTCATCCAACGCAAATGAAGCCCATCCCAAGGCCAATGAACTTCCTTAAATAGCGTGGCTTATTGAGCCAATATCAATGACCAAACGCAACCAGAACTAACCAAAAAACTCAAATATCACTATCTTTGTCGGTTCTGCTTAGTTAAATGATATGAGGAAGAGCGAGAAGACTTCTTCGCGACCGTTCCTAAAACTAAACGGGACTATTTTTACCGCTATCGTTATAATGGCTTTTTTGCTAAGAATGATATTATTGTTAGCCAGCCAGTTAATAAATAACCATTTAGTTAAATGATAGTTAACTATTAACTGAAATAGAAAGAAAATTTTGCTCCTAGTAAAAAATGTTAGGCAAAAATAAATTAATAAATGATTGCTATTTTTCCCAAAAAAGACCCCCGTCAAGGTTGAAAAGGTTGACAATTAGAATTTTATCCGGCCGAATTTATTCAGGTTCCGCATAAAGAAATTCATATTCATGTTATCGCAGAAAAAGGAAGTATGAAAGTTCGGCTCGAGCCAGTTGAGAGAAATAAAAAGCAATTTACTAATATTCCGACAGCCGAGCAAAGAAAGATAATTGTTTTTGTTAAAGAGCATTTGGAATATATTAAGAGCAGAATAAAGTCCGAATTAGAGAAAAGGAAAATTAAAGTTAAAATTAATACATTATGGTAAGGTTAAGAGTCCAAGAACCAGAACTAAATAAAATTAGACCGAAAATTACTGCCCCCACTGAGCATTATCATCCTAAAATTATTAAAATTAAGGTGGAAAGAGAGAAAATAATGGCTTTTTTGGAAGATCAAAGAGAAATTAGTTTGCCTCTGAACTTAATTATTAAAGAATGATTTTGCCGATCAGATATTAAATGAGAACAATTACCAGGTTCTTGGCAAGTTTTACATCTGGCTCACATTCTTTGCGGGTCAAACTTTCTCTTGCGAGGGATTTT
>CAJVPM010000057.1:0-26950 GCA_910592325.1 Scutellospora calospora | reverse complement strand
TTATTATCGTCTGAGCTTCAATTCTTGTATGTAAATTATTATCAAGTAGTTTTGTATAAACTCTTAACTATATTTTATTCAATAAAGATAGAGGCAAGACCTCACCTCAACCTACGAGTTGAAATTTCAAAAAAAAAAAAAAAATAAAGTTAAGATACAAGATTTTAGAGGAATTATTAGATAAATATAAAATATTATCAAAATATATTTATTAGATTTGAAGAAGAAAAAAATAATAGAATTCTCTAGAATTAATTTATATTTTTCTCATATAATACACAAAATTTATAAATATAATCTAATATATTTAGCTATAACATAAGTCAGCTTCTAGCTAAAATAACTACCTCTAATAATAATTTATCTAATATAAGTTACTATAAAATTTTATCTAATAAATTAGTAAAGGTAATATAGCTAAAGATTTAAACTCATATATGATAAGCTTAAAGAATCATTATTTTGTAATAAAAAAAAAGTATCTTTTTTAATAATACTTCTAAAAGAAAAGCTAATTTTAAAAAATTAGTAAAAGATACTAAAAAATTAGCTCATATATATCTGTTTTTATCTTAGTAAACTGAAAATATCTTTTTGCAAAAACTCTATTTGTATTTAGAGCTATATCAAGTTACTCTTCATTTTTATAAGTTGTTTTTCAAATAAGTTATATTTTTTTTTTAAATTTTTATTATTATATATATCTGAAACTTGTTATACTAGTTCACTAAACTTTAGAGCCTTACTAATAGTTAAGATAATATAAGACTTATTATATAATTTTATTCAAAATTAATTTTTATTTAGATTAAAGATATCTTGAATTTTTCTTTTTTTTTTTTTTTATTATTTTAAGGTGGTTTACATTGCCGATGGAATTTTATTAGTATTTGCATACAGAATTATACATTGATAATCCCTACTGTTTGTAATTACATGAAGAGTATACAACAAGCTACACATACAACTTTAGTCATTGTCTAATTTAAGTAGTCTGCTACATAGGCGATTAGATCACCCAATTGGTTCTACACTATGCTGCTATATCTGTAACTTGCCTGTGAGTTACCTATTTAAACATTCTGTTTATTAACCCTTACAGATCCAACCTAACGTCACTGCAACATGTAACCACTTAAGCCAGCTAGCTCGTTATAGATCTATTTATTCTGAATGGCTTAGATCCTCTTGGGATACTTTATATCTAACGCATTATAGGTATTGCAGAGCTAGTTAACCTCGAAGCATATCTACTAGAGTGGTCCATACCTATTTTACAGATTCACCTAGCTTAGACCCTTGTAGATATTCATACAATCCCAGTTCCTACCATGGCTCTCACTAGTTTTCTGTATTCTATAATCTTAGATGTTTTACGAGGCAGATCCTCCCAATCCAGTTAGCTGCCAAGCCAGGTTGGTGTTACTAATCCTCCTAGTAGACTAGATTTATGCACATCCGACTTGATCTGTATCTTTTGACAATAGTTTCCTTTCTGAATCAAGTGTTAGCTAGTATGACTGTTGAAAGCTGTACTACTTCACTAACTTGGAATTTCTACCATGCAGGTCCTCTGTCTATAGATCCTATCAAGATTTATTCGTATAATGTTACATCTTACCAAATGCCCTATCATACTTCCAATATCTGGATAATATTAGTTCAACGTAATTTATAGGGTTACAACCCCAGAAATGGACAGAGTTTACTATAAGTTAGGTACAAAGGTCTGGGTAATTATTCAAATTTGTTGATAGTGAGATTTGAACCCCAGACCTCTTGCATGGCAGTCTGGCAATCTAATCATTATACTAAGATTACCAGACCTTAAGAAGAGTTTTTGATCATAATACTTAAATAAATTTAAAGTAAAAATTTTTCAAAATATTTAAGATAATTTCTTTGTTCAAATTATAGTAATTTCAAACTAATTTGTAATTCTAATATGTAGTGTTTAATAAGTTGTAAATATCTTTTGTTAGGATACTATCAATCTAAGCTAAATTAATTTTAATAATAGATTTAAGAATATAATATCTTAAAAGTCAAAGACTCAATAAATTGTAATCAAATATTCAAATTCAAAGTTTTTATAAGAATAAGTATAGTGATATAAGAATATATATTATATTCTAATTATTCAAGTTTTTAAATTTTTCAATATGCACAATACTTATTAAACCTGCTAGTACCAGACTATAACTTATAGATTTTCTCAATTAAAGAATTTCAAATTCTTTTTTAGTATGCTTAATAATTATTTATGTACTATTATCAGATTTAATTACAAGACTTAGTACTATTCCAATTTGTATTATTATTTTTTAATAGAATAAAATATTTAACTTTTAGTTATTTTTGCTTAAAAATAACAAACTAAATAAATAATAAATATAGTAATATATAGATATATACTTAATTTTTGAAAAAAGTAACAAAATAATAAGAGTTCTAGCCTTGCTCAAATCTATTCTAGTTAACTATAATAACTAGATCTAATAGAAAACTAAAAATAAAAAATAAAAATAACTAAATATATTTAAATTATTTAAATAATATCTCTAATATAATAATATCTAATAAATTATTTAACTATACTAATATACTAAATAATAAAAATATTCAATATAATATTTATAATAATATTTTTTACTAGCAAGTACTTAGTTGAACTCTTCTAGCTCTAGTAATTAAGAAGTATATGATTGAATTTTTCTAGCTTTAATTAATATTATTAATAGTCTAAATAGTATTATGTTACTTCTACTTTTTTAGAGAGAACAACTAACTAGAGAGACTAATAACAGTAAATACTTTGTATAATATCCCTTATTACGTATTTTGTCAAAGTCTTTAGAGTGTTTTTGTAAAACTTAACAAAGAAGATTTAAAGTAATTTGTAATTATAAAAGAGGCAACAATTAAAGATATATGAAAATATCAATAAATACTTATTTTAAAGTATCAGAAAGTTACTTTTATTGTGAAAAAGTGTGAAGACTCAATAATGAAATCAAGGTCCACATGTGCTGCTTTTATACTTTACAAAATATTAGAAAAGTAACAGGCTATATATATTATATAAGCTATATATACTACAACTATTACTAATAAAATATATAATATAACTAATACATGTATGAAATATATAAAAATAGTATATGTGCTATATATATGATAAATAATAAAAGTGTCTCAAAAACTATAGGTAATAAATATATTACATGTAACGAATCTCACACAGTAATCATCAGCTAATCAGATCGTACAGATTATAATAAAAAGCCAGATCTTAATTATCTTGAGATCTAGTAATTGGATTTTAATTATTCTTGGCTCGTTAGAACCAACTCAGTGAGCTGATTCTAATAGTATATGTTTCATCCAAATTGGACTAGTGGATCAAAAGTTATTAAGGATTTTGTGTTTTTCCTTAATGTTTTATAGGTCAATAATAGATACTCTTTTGTTTCTAGTAGAAGATATATAGATAGTTTTTTTTATTAACTTAGCAATTATTATATTAATAGTAGCTTCTGAATCAAGAATAGCAATTACTAGTTGTCTTTTAATATTAATATAGTAGTGCATAGCTATAGTCTTTCTTTAAAGTTCTGATTTTATATAGTTTGCTTCAGAGATAGGTACTTTTTTTTTTTTTATTGTTTAAGCAAGTTTTTTATATTAGTCTAAATATTAGAGTAATTGTCTATAGGTTGCTTGAACTTGCTTATACAATAAATCTTAGAAGATATTATAAGACTCAAGTTAGTTGATTATAAAAAGAAGTTTCTTATTTCTGTTTTTTATAGAGGTAAAAACTATAATTAGTTTAGTTTCTATATCTTTTATTTTATTTTCTTGAATAGTTCTAGTTCTTAATCTAATTTCTTTTTTAAATTTAGAATTTTTTGTAATTTGTTTGTAAGCTTGCCTTAGTGTTATAGAGTTTGGATCATTGAGTTTTTCTGATATAGACTTCATTTTTAGAATAGTTATTATAGTTCTTTTCTTGTTTAATACTAATATAGTAAATGTTTTTCTTTGCTTAGATTTTTTAATTTAGTTAATAATATTGTTTTTTTATAGGTAAATATTCAGATATACAATCTCTAGCAATATATTTTCATTTATTGCATCAATAGCAAAGAATATTTTATTGATAACTATTATTGTTATTAGATCTTAGTCTTTAATAAATTTGAGTTGTTGTTCAATTTGTATACTTATTACTAATACTATAGTAGTATAGTTTAGTAACATTTAGTTTATTTGTTTAGTCAATTCTTCAATTTCTTTTTTATAAGTAATAGCTTTGCCAATACTTGAACTAGAGTTAGCATTTATAATTTTGTTCATGAGTTCTAGCAAGAATAAGAAGAGTAGCTAAGTTAGCAAGTATATGAGTAAGTAGAATAAGAAGAATTTTAGCTTGTAACTTTTTTTTAAAGTAATAAAATTTTTAAGTATCTTGAAGAGTATTAGCTTCAGCATCAATTTTTTTAATTAATCTTTTAAATCTACTGAAGTAAGAATTTACAGGCTTAGTAGAGCCTTGTTTAAGTATTTTCAAATCTCTAAGCTATTTGTTTTGCTATTATTGAGTATAAAAAGAGGCTTTAAATATATTAGTAATTGTAGTTCAAAGTGTTCTTGCTTGATTATAGTTATTAATTAATACAGTTTATTCTTCTACATTATCTCAAAGAAAAGCAGATAAAATATCTTTTTTTCTAGCCAAATTCTATTTATTTGCTTTAATAGCTTTTTTGAAATCATCTAGTTAGATAAGAAAATCTTGAATTTTATTTTATTTTAAAGATTCAATTTTTAAGAATATATTTTCTTTATTGTTATTAGTAAGATAATCAAATATGTTTGAATAGTAGCTATTATTATATTATTAACTAGGTTTATAACAGATGAAAAAGAAGGTATTTGAAATAGAGTATTTAAATTTAACTCAGATAAATTTGAATTAGAATCTAAAGATTCTTCTTTTGCAGTTTTACTATAATTATAAAAGATGTTAAAAGGATTAATTCAAATCAATTTGTTAAATTATATATATTTTAGATTTTAGGAATAGTTAAATTAAAGTTAAGAGAGTTTATATATTTAATAGAAAGAACTATTTTTAAAAAATATTTAAAAGGAATATTATTTTATGTATAGTATTGATAGTAATTAAACAACAAAAATATTATATTAGTGAATTGGAAAGCAGAGTATTCAGTAGAAAACTAATTTTAAAAGTAATTAAAATCAATAGTTAGAGTATTAAAAATAGAGTAACAAAGAATATAGGAGTAATTAGATAAGTATTTATATAAATATCTTCTAAAAGTTATATAATTTTTAGCTATTATATAAACTTTATTATATTTAGTATGTAAATAAGCAAGTTGGATATATGTATTCATATACTAATTAACTAATAAAATTGTTTCTTATATCTATATTTTGGCTTGTAGAGAACTAATAAAAAAAGAAGAGAAAAGACTTTAAGATTTAAAAGTTTGTATTTGTTTAAGCTAAGTATAATACAAGTTAACTACTTTTAAAATTTTAAGAGAGAAGAAGAAGGTTCTGTTCTCTTGTTTAGTTAAGTCAACAAGTTTGTCTAGTTCTTGTTTCAAGTACTTTTTATATACAAAGGTTATATTTTTAATATATATTAATATCTTGAGTATATTAATACCTCATTTAGATATTCAGATTAAGAATTTCTTTTGTTATTTCTTAAAGAGAGAGTTTTAAAAGATCTTTTAAGAGTTATAAAGAGGTTTCGCTCTAAGATAAGCTTAATAAAAAAGTTACAGAATTATTTTCTAAGTGTATTCTCAAAATTTTAGCTTAATTAAATAAAAATTAATTAACTTGTCTTAGTAATAACTAGTATTTTTCACAAATAAATCTATTTTTAGATTTTTTCTTTATATTTGTAGAGTTTGAAAAGATATCTTATAGTTATTACTAATTTGTTATATTGCTTCTACTTCTTTAAAGAAAACAACTAACTAGAGTAACTAATAACAAAAAATACTTCATATAATATTTCTTGTTACTATATTTTATCAAAGTCAATAGAGTGTTTTTGTAAAACTTAACAGAAAAGATTTAAGATAATTTGCAATTATAAAAGAAGCAACAATTAAAGATATATGAAAATATTAAAAAATATTTATTTTAAAATATCAAAAAGATACTTTATTATAAAAGAGTATAAAGACTTAATAATGAAATCAAAGTTCACATATGCTATTTTTATACTTTACAAAATATTAGAAATGTAATAGACTACATATATTACAGGAGCTATATATACTATAACGATTACTAATAAAATATATAATATAACTAATACATGTATAAAATATATAACAACTAGTTTATGTACTAAATATGATAAATAATAAAAGTGTTTTAAAAACTATAAGTAATAAATATATTATATGTAACAAATCTCTTGCAGTAGTTACTCAGCTAATTAGATTGCACAGATTAGAATAAAAAGCTAGAACTTAATTATTAAAGATTTAGTAATTAAATTTTAATAATTCTTGACTTATTAGATTCATCTCAGTAAGCTAATTCTAATAATATATAATTCATCTAATTCAAACTGATAAATCAAAGTTATTAAGGATTTTGTGTTTTTCTTAATATTTTATAGGTTAACACTATAAACAAGGTGATATAGATATTATAATTCACAAATATATAGCAAAATATATTAGAAAATTCAAATTTTCAAAATCTTCTTAATAGAAATAAACTTATTTTTCAAAAATAACTCTATTAATTTTATTTAAATTTACTTTTATACACAAGAGAAAAAACTTCTTTATAAAGAAATTTTTACATATATTACTCTAATTATTTAATTCTCCTAACTAAAATTATAATTATTAGTAATCTAAATAATACTTCAAATTCTAAACTTAATAGATTTTAATACAAAAAACACAATATCTTAGAAAACTAACTCCTTAAAATTCTCAAATATCACAACTTCAAAGATATATTTTGTCTCTTCTATCTTTCATCTACAAAATTTATATATACTCAAATAATAGTGCTAGTAAAATTAATCAAATTTGAACTAATATCTATATTACTCTTTGACTATGTAGATATTCTTCTAAACCTATTTTTTACTTTAGATCACTCAATTATTTTACTAGAAACAACAATAATTACTAACAAAATTATATATACAGAACCCTATATACATACTATATTTAAATAGAACTTAGTACAAACTACTTATATTAAAAAATATAAACAATATATAGATCTAAACTTTTAGAAGCTCTTAATATCTATATCCAAAATAATAAATAATAGTTTTTTTTTATTTTTAAGATAGTTTATATTACTAAGCAATTTTTATTAGTTTGATATATGAGATTATACATGAGTAATCCCTACAATTTGTAATTTCATAAAAAGTATACAACAAGCTATATGTACAACTTTAGTCATTATCTAATTTAAGTAGTCTGCTACACAGGAAATAGACTACCTAATTAGTTCAATAATATGCTACTATACCTATATTCTACCTATGAGTTATCTATTTAAATACTTTGTTCAACTAACTCATATCATTTCAAACTAATATCACTATAACATCTAATCACTTAAGCCAACTAGCTTGTTATGAATCTATTTTTTGACTCCAACTTAGATCTTCTTGAGATACTTATTGCTTAATATATTGTGAGCTTGCAGAGCTCTAGTTAACCTCAATGCAAATCTACTGGAGTAGTCTATACCTATTTCACAGATTTACTTTGCTTAGACTCTTGTAAATGCTTATGCAACTCTAGTTTTTACTATAGCTCTTCACTGGTTTTTTGTTTGCTGATCTCTTTGAATATTTCTTGAGATAGATCCTCCCAATTCAGTTAGCTACTAAGCTAGATTAGTATTAACGATCCTTCTTATAGAATGAACTTATTCATACCTCTCTCAATCTATATTTTCAGAGCAATAGTTTCTTTTTCAAATCAAGTATTAGCTGGTATGACTATCAAAAGCTATATTACTTTACTAACTCAGAATTTCTACTATGTGGGTCCTCTGCTCAAGATTCTATTAAGATTTATTTATATAATATTATGGTTCTCCAAATGCCTCATTATACTTCTAATATCTGAATAATATTAGTGCAATATGATTTACAGAGTTACAACTCCAAAAACAGCTAGGGTTTACTGTAAGTTGAGTACAAAAGTCCAAGTAATTATTTAAATTTGTCAACAGTAAGATTTGAACTCCAAATCTCTTATATAGTGATCTAGCAATTTAACTACTATACTAGAATCGCTAGACAAAATAATAAATAATAATAATCTAAATAATATTTAGAAACAAATCAAAAAAATAATTAACAAAGCAGCTCTTAAATATATCTTCTTCAAAAAAATTATAACCAACTTAAACTCTTATACACAACCAAAACTCTCCTTATCTTCTCTTTACAATTAACTTAAAAATATCATTTTTATTAAAAAAATCTTCTCTTCTAATATAGATATTATATTATTTTATAACTTCTACACCAAAAAATATTCAAATAATACTCTCTTTTTATACTCATATCAACTTTTTCTAAATACAAATTCAAATCTAAACACTATTCTAATACTTCTTAATAGCAAAATCAAAAATCTAAAAAATATAATACAAAAAGAAAAAAAAGAACAAACTCTTCTAGAAATTCAAAACAAACTACAAGAAAGAAATAATAACTTTATCTAAAATTCTAAACTTTTCTTTTATAATACTCTTAAGAAATCAAACAATAGTATAAACCTAGACTAACTTCTCTCTAACAATATTCTAACTACTCAATCTACAGAAATTAAAACAGCTCTTAATGACTATTTTTAAAAATACTTTGAGAAACTTTCATATACTTCAATAAACTCCAACTCTCCTTTTTATAATCTTTACAAACTCTATTTAGAAAATAAATACTACTTCTAAAACCTCCTCACAGAAATTATACCAAATAAATGAACAGAAATATTAAAAAAACTTCTAAATAACAAAATAGCTAGCCTATTAAAATCTAACTATGAATATATTAAAATGCTCAACTCTAAAAGTCAAATTATTATCTGCTTATTTCTTTCTAAATATCTTTTTTTATAAAGTATTTTAACAAAACAGAAAACTGCAAACCTCTTTCTAATTCTAAAAAAATTTTCTTGAGACTTTACTTTGAACTAAGTATAACCAATTTTCTTAATTGAGTCTATTAAAAAATGACTAACAAAAATCTTTATTAAATATCTTAACTAAACTATTAATCAATATTAACTTCTAAGCAACTTAAACTTTGCAGCTACAAAAAACTGCTAAATATATACTTCTATACAAATTCTTCTAAATACTATTAAACACTACAAATCTAATAACAAAGAAGCAAGCATGAATATTATTTTAAGATATATCTAAAATTTTTAATAAAATCAATATAAAATATCTCAAAGATGTTTGCAAAAGAATTAGAATCTTTTAAAATATATTTAATTCTTATATAAAGACAGAAAAGCTAAAGTAATAATAGTATATAGCCTTACAAATTCTATTACTTTATATTCAGATATAGAACAAGATAAAACTTTCTTTCTATTACTATAGAAAATCTACTATAATCCTATTCTTAGCTATATCAACACAAAATACAAATTCAAATTTCTCAAAATCTACTAAATCTCTATTAATTATATCTTTTCTACTTAACTAACAACTATTACAATTTCTCTACTTGTATTTATGAATGATATAGTCTGGTACTATTAATCAAAAGAAAATCTCTAAAAAATACTATATGATATCTCAGAACTTTACAACTAAACAATATCCAAATAAATTCTCTCAAATTAGATCTTATTTACATACTCTAATCCAAAACCTTACAACAAAACACATCATCTAACAACTCTTTGACTTTTAAAAACTAAATAATTTTATCTCAAAAACAAAATAATACTATAAAATACTTAGATATCTTTCTTGATAGAAATAGCTTATCCAAACTCACAATCAATATTATTACTAACAAAATTAATCTATTTACTTATTTTATTTAGTTTAAAAAACTTCTTTTAATACATATTTCAAGATTATTCAATACTATCCTTTCACTAGCAATTAAATATCTCCTTCAAATCTACTTCTTCTCACAGAAAAAAAATAAACTAACTCTCAAGTACTCTTATTAAAAATTTCAAGTACATGTTATATCTATCTATTAACACAAACAATAATATTCTTATAAACTCTTATCTACTCAATAAACTAATATTAAATAAACTACTTCTATTAACCAACAATAGTTATATCAACAGATATCTCAACTCTAATCTACTTCTAACTCAAATTACAATATCCTATATCAAAGAATAGCTAACAAAAATCTAGCAATCTATACTAACAAAAAAGTTATTCTTTCAAATTAAAGGAAAACTCTAAACTTCATAATTATAAACTAACTTATACCTTTATATAAAAATAATATCTTAATTAACAACTTTCTATTTAAAAACTTACAAAACTATATATCATCTAATAACTAAACTCTATCTACAACTTTCTTTATAATTTTAATATTTTAACAACTCTAAGTCTCAAAAACAATTAAATTCTCTTCCTAGAACAACTATTTAAGCAAATAACTAATATCTCTTACTATAGAAAAATATTTATCTTAGAACTAATAAACTTTTATACAGACTAATTTCTAAATAGTATTGTTACAAATAGCATAGCCTTCTTAGTATACTATAAGTAATAGCAATATAACTATCTAATTACTTTAAGAAATAGTGTTCAAGAGGAAAGTTTCTTTAACAAATTGTAAAGACAAGTTCTACTTTAAAAAGGCAGTTTATTTAGGTTTATTCAATAACAATATATTTATTAATTATAAATATTTAGAGTTAAGTACAAAATAGAAGAGAGGAGTTAAGGTTTAAACAACTAAAGGGCAAGAAGAGGAATTCTACTTATATTTATAACTTTTAGCAAGTATTGTATAACTATTAGCAGAGTATCATATAAGCATCTTGTGCAAGTATTACTTAAGCATTCATGCAAGCAACAGTTAAGTATTACTTTTAATAGTTTAGCATAGTAAGAAGCATAGTACTTAGCACAGTTTAGCATAGTCTAGTATAGTTTTTTAGTATAGTTTAATATAGTATTAACATAGTATTTAGTATAGTTTTAGTAGTTTATATTTTTTCTAAATATTATATAATAACTTTAGATATAACTTATATTATCATATAGCTAAAATTTTTGTCTACAATATTACTTAAGAGTATTTTTTACTATAAACACTTCTTGAGGGACTTTACTTAGAGATAAATATTTATAATGATTTTCTCTACTCTAAAATATCTTATACTAAAATAATAAATTATAAGAAATAACTAAATACTAATAAATATAACTAAATATAATAATATACTATAATAATAAGACGCAAATTATTAACTCTTCCCATAGATCACTTGTACCAAAACTTCTCAAAAACATTTTGTTATAACTAAAAACTTTATTAAGTAAACAACTTTAGACTTCTAAGCAAAATTGTTCTATACAAGATTTTACTTTAGAATAGTCTAATTTTATATCTCTTGAACTCAAACTCGTTAAGATATTCTACTTAAACTATTAAACTAGTTTTTCGAAAATTTCTCAATTTCTATTAAGTTATTAATGCTTACTCATTAAAAGTGTTGTGTTCAGCTCAACTCAGGCTTCATTTTGATATAAATTTTACTCAAAACGAACCAAAACTCAGCATTTTAACTTCAAAAAACTACTTTAGAGCTTTTTTTTAAAATTTACTCTACTTTGTTCTTTTTCTCTTTACCCCCTCCAATACTCAGATCTAGGTCATATGACAGCTCAGGAAAAACCATTGGTTCACCCAAAAATCACATATTCCTTTTAAATCTCAAACTAATTTAGCACAAATTAACTATTTACTTTTTTATTTTCTTTTTAATTTACACTGTATATAGTATAAATCTAACCTATTTTTAACCTAGTGTCACATACTCATACTCTGTACTATACTTGCCACACTAGCCATACTATCCACCAAGCTACACTAGTCATACTAGTCACATTTTGTGTTATATCACTTTAGACATATTACACAAAACAAAAATTACTACTTTGCGTACCTTTTTCTGATCTAATTCTTTTAAGCCCTAAATATGCCTACTCTAATTAGTTAAAAACCTGACTCCTACGATATTGACTACTACTACTCCAAATATAAGGATCACTTTGAAGTAGTAATGAATGAAAATAAAACATCTTCTCTTCATGTTTTAGCACAAAATATCAAACCTACTCACTGTGAAGGAAGCATTAAAAAACTCTACTACTTCTTTGTCCCTCTTTAATCTATTATTGCTACATATTTTTGTAGTCAATACTATATAAGCTTCACCTCTCACTACTATACTCTAACTCATACTACCTTGGGAAATCCTGAAACAATGGATATTTTACCTACTACAATTTCTGTAAAAAATTACAAAAAAATTACTGATGAACTCATCTCTTCTCCTATTACTCAACCTACTCCTACTATTCTTTTCTCAGAATTTAAAACTGATACAACTCTTGTAACTATTCAGGCACACTCCCAACATCCACATACCTGTATTATCTGCAAAACCAAAAATATACCATGTGTTTATACTAGTAATAATAAACATGCAACTGACTATACAATTTCTATTCTTTTTAAAACCTATTTTATTCACTATACTTGCATTCTAAATATTATTAATATTCCAATTAAACCCCTCGAACAAACCAAACCCCTTTCTGATGAATAGAAAAATGTTGCAATTATTCTCGCTCTCAAGCAAATATTATCAGCAGAAAAACTAGCCTACTACAAATCTCTAAAAATCTACAAAAAACCAAATACTTAAAATTACAATAACACTAATGAAAACAACAATAACAACAATGACAATAATAATGATAATAACAACAACAACAATAACAACAATAATAACAATAATGGCAACAAAACCAATAGCAACAATAATGACAAACTAAACAAACGTAATAATTCCAATGACTTTGACTAGTTCAAAACTTTCCCAATTACTAAGAAATAGAAAATAATACTAAACTTAATACACCCTTCTCTCAACAAATTTTCAGCTTTATTAAACCTCATCTTATTGATTTTGCTTCTAGCAAAATTATCTAATCCACCTCCTCAAACAAAACTCCTTCCAAATACTCCTTTAAATATTTACTTAAAACCTTTGCAGGCTATCATCCTGAGTTCTTAACTAACTTTGTATTCAAAACTAACCCTACTATTAATACAAATACCTCTATCCTTTTTGAAATTCTTCATGATACCTTTAAACTTCTTCTAGCTAAATTTATATCTGTACTTTTCACTAAACTCAATTACAAAAAAATTTTTCAATTTCATTACAATATACCCTCTTACATACTATTAAACTGATTACAAATATCTTTAAACCTTGCTTGCCTTCATCTCTTTCTAAATTCAACCTATTAAACTATTTATATTAAAAAATTTGCAAAGGATCTAAACATCATGCCTATTCGCTTTACACTTAATTACTTTTAGCTATAATACAATTAATACTAACTCTCTTCAAATCAAAAATAATAACAAATTTAACATTAATATCTTTCTTAATATCTATATCAAATTATTTCTTAATATATTTCAAATTCCATTACTAAAGCCTTTTAAAGAAGACTTTGATATATGGTTTGAAAAATTCTTTGATATCTATAAGTGTTAATCAGAAAACATTATTAAATCCCAAGTTTATAACTTTCTAAAACATCAAATTGCAACCAAATATGCTAAGGAACACAAAAAACTTTTACTCAAAACATTCGATATTATTTCTATTAATTCTCTCTGAGAGTATATCTTGCTTTGCAGAAAGGCTGCTCTTTTCTACATGCATACTTGCAATGCAGACAAGGATACTAAATGCTTTTTTATTCCTACAGATACTGAACACAACTTCCAAAATATTTCTCTACTTTTCTTTACTGAATCTTTCAAAAAATTTTCTACTTCATATATCAAATCTACAAATCAAAACAAAAACTCTTGGATATTTCTAAAACTTGACTTTTCTATCTTTCAAAAAAACAACTAATACTCTGCTTCCTTCAAAATTCCTACTTCAACAAGCTTGTTTCACCAGCTTGCCAAAACAGCTGAGGAGGAATTTATAAAAAACAATAATACTGAAACTAATATCAAACGTTAAATATTTTACTTCTACTAATACTTCAAAGCCTTTCTCTACTATGCTGCCTAAAATGATGAAATTCTTAACCTCTCCTCAACTCAAGCTACTCAAAAAATTCTATCTCAAACTACTGATACACATCATTTAGCCTGAATTTTTACCTACTTTGATATTTTCCAATATGAGGACAATGTTTCAATTGCTTTAATTCAGAAAAAATACAAAGAAATCTTTTATCCTCAATCTACCAAACTCATTATCCAAAAACTCAACTTTACTCTACCTAAAGAGATTAATAAACTTGATCTCTTTAATTCTTCTTCTTCTAATAATTCTTTTCAATAACAACTTTTGCAAACCTCATAAATATAGCTATCACTTCTAAAATAATAATGTCCTTCATATTATATGGTCTATTTTTCGAAGAGAATAATAGAAGTAAGCAGGTAGTTAAGTCTATTTCCATGAAGGACCAATCATATGATAGTCAGACTCAATATACAGAGCAGATTTTGGTATCCTCCACAACTATAAAAACTAGATATACAGTGAGCGCCACTGCAGAAGTTCTTCTATTAGCCTTAGACCCCTCTTTATCAACTTCTACTAAAGCTACCACTACATGTTACAACCTCTTCCTTCAATACTACAATCTCTCTTTACTACTACCAACTCAACTTCTGAGCATATTTATAAACTACTTAAACTCACTCAAATTCTCTTTGCCTTTCAAAATATCTATCAACAATATACTCACAGAAACACACATATATATCAATACTCTGGATACCATTCTTCCTCATCATACTATACTTCCTAAATCTAACTTTACTATCTTTGCACATCTTCTAATCAAATCTAATGCATATCACAATACTTCTTCCCCTATACTAACTTTAATCTCAATACCTTCACAGCAAACACAATACAATAACCAAACTTCTATTTTATCTACTAACACTCTACTATCTGACCTTATACTAAATATTACTACTCATAATATAAGGGGCTACATTAATCTCATCAAATAGCAACTATGGGAATCATATTGTATTCAAAATGATCTTAATATAATTAGTATTACTGAAACCAAACTAGCCAACCTCCCTACAGCCAAATTTCTTAACACACCTCAATTCAAGTACTTCTGGTCAAACTCCTTAACTTCTAAGGAAGGAACAGACATAATAGTCAGAAACTATTTATAGCTCTATATCCACAACATACTTTGCCACTCTGGTGGAGCAATCACTCTAGACTTTTACTTCAAAAATAACTATAAATTCAGAATTATCTCAATATATCTCTCCTTCACTGATTCAAATATATTAAACTTCACACAAAACAAAGTCATCTCATAGATTCAATAGGCTCAATCTCTAAACCTCCATCTAATCATTCTTGGTAATTTCAATACCTCTATACAACTTGAAATCCTCTTATCATCTAAATTCAAACTTATCTCTTACCTTCATTGCTCTAATATGTATGACCTTGTTAGCTACACTAATAACCTCAGTCACACCTGGTCTAATAGCAGTCAAAGCAACAGAATTAACTATATTTGAACTCAGGACTCACTAATTCCCTATCTTAACAGCTTTTAACTCGACTTCTCTTTATCCTCTACAAACAGTAATCATATGATACTTACTTCTTCCTGGTCTTTCCTTATGGCCTTTACTTCAATATGTCACAAATCTCGTACTAAATGCCAAGTATTTACTACAAACAAATGAATAGAGAAAAATGGGAAGAATTCTCAAACCAAATTGACTACAATCTTCACTTACATGGCATTTCAATCTAAACTTCAGTTGATAGCTCTTTAGAAACAATTTGGCATAAAATCTCAATGAGAATTAATCAAGCTACTCTCTAATATATTCTAAACAATATACTAATATCATTTGGATATTGGAAGTGTGACAGAATGTTCGGAGAGCATAATATTACACAAATAAATCTTGATAGGATCTATGGGCAGGAGACCTGTATGGTAGAAATCCTGAGTAGGTGAAGTAGTACGGCTTTCAACGGTCATACTGGCTAATGCTTGATCCAGAAAAGAAACTATCATCAAAAGATGCCTATCAAGTCAGGTGTACATAAATACATTCCACAGGGAGGATCAGTAATACCAACCTGGCTTGGTAGCTAACTAGATTAGGAGGATCTGCCTTGTAAAACATCTGAGAAGATAGATATGGAAAAACTAGTAGAGAGCCACAGTAGGAACTGGTGTTGTACAAACATCTGCAAGGGTTTAAGCTAGGTGAATCTGTGAAATGGGTACAGACCACTCTAGTAGGATTGCTTATAAGGTTAACTGGAGCTCTGCATATCACAATATGTTAAGCAATATGTATCCCAAGAGAACCTAAGCTGAGTTAGGTAAATGAATCTGCAATGAGCTAGCTAGCTTAAGCAGTTAGGTGTTACAGTGACGTTAGTTGATTCCAGTATTGGTTAGGTGAACAGAGTGTTTAAATAGGTAACTCACAAGCGGGTTATAGGTATAGCAGCTTGTGTAGAACCAAACAAGTGATCTACTTGTATGGCAAACTACTTAAATTAGACAATAACTAAAGTTGTATGTGTAGCAGGTTGTACACTCTTCATGTAATTACAAACTGTAGAGAATTGTCAACAAATAACCTCATATATTAACTAATAAAATCCACTCGGCAAAGTAAGCTGCCTTTAATTAAAGAAAAAAAATATATATATATATATTCCAAACAAAAAATATACTGTATGCAATTTTTTTCATACATTTATCCTTATAGCAACCTCACTTTATAATGACCTAAAAATAATTGGAAATCTAATAAAACAAATACAAAACTCTGTTAACAATGACACAAATCTACATCCTAATACTGAAGCAATTATCTCTGAACTCAACAACAAACATAACTTTGAAATTGCTTACTCACCTACTTCTTCTACTCTCCTCCCTAGTTGGATTACACATACCAAATCCTACTAGAAAACACCCTTTCATATATGTAATCTTGAAAATACTAAATATCTAAACCAATATATCAACAACTCATTTAACACCTATTGCAAATATCTAAGTGAACAACCAACTAAAATGATCAATAGTATTCTTGATTGACATATAGACTATGTACACTTTGATAATATTAAAACACTAACTAATCTAATTACTGACCCTTCACTTATTAAAAATCATATCAAATCCTACTTTGAAAACTAGACTTTACACAAACCTTACAACTTCTCAATCTTTAACAAACACTAAACTAATACTTACTTACCTCTTCAACAGGTTAGCACTAAATGGTATAACCCTACTTTTACAGAAATTACCTTAGAAGAAGTCACTTCAACTATTCAACAACTCTCTAACAAAAAAGCTTGTAGCCTATCAGACATTAGCTACGAGATACTCAAGCATATTAGCTATAATACTGCCTCTATTATTACCCTTCTACTCAACAAATGTATAACCACTCAATCTATTTCAAAACAATGGAAACACAACTACATATATCTATCTCTAAAAAACTAATTTTTGATGGCAACTTAAATAATACCAGACCTATCTGCCTAGTAGAATATATCAAAAACTTTACACCAAAATTTTAACAAATCGCTTAAACAAAGTTTTCTCTACTTACTCTATTCTTAATCCTCACAATTATATTGCCTTCCCTAGTAATAGCACTAATACCTCAATACATATCCTCAACAACTTTATTGAAGATGCCTCTGTTCATAAAAAACCTCTTTGGATCCTGTCTCAGGATATGAGCAAGGCATATGACTCAGTTAATTCTGATCTCTTTCTTAAATCTCTGCTTAGAATCTAAATACCAACTCAACTTATTAACATACTCTCCAACCTTCTTTCTGACTGTAATAATCAGGTTATTACTAACTTCAGCCTAACTTTACTATATACTGTTCATGATGGTATTGATCAAGATAAAACTATTACTATGCTCTTTTGGAGAATTTACTATGATCCACTTATCAACCAAATCTCATTATCATACTTTGGATATACTATCTCTATCTTTTATCCTCTCACAATATCTCCCTTCTCCTCTCAAAATATCCAGACTAACACCTCTGTTCTTGCTTACATGGATGATACTCTCTAGATTACTAACTTCAAAAACCAACTTGAACAGATTATACAAACTACTAGCTCATTCTACCAAATAGCAAATATAACTATCAACTTACACAAATCTACTCTAATTTTCAACTCCCTACTAAACACTTCTATAACTTACATGAACTCTCAAATTCATACACAACTTAAAAATACCCTATTCAAATTCCTTGAATGTTGGTTCTCTATCATCTGTAACTATTCATCCCAAACTAAACCAATCTCTAATGAGGTTACTAACTTCTGCAACACATTAAACAAGAAAAAAATCACTGATAAACAGGCATTCTATATAATTAATACTGTTATTATACCAACTCTTGAATACAGAATTCATAACACTATACTCTCTCAAACTACTTGCAACAAACTCCTCACTAAATACCTAACTATCGCAAAACACAAGGCCAAACTTTCTATAGCTACACCAAATAGCACTATGCTCAACTACAATATCTATAGTATTAAAAATATCTAGAATATTCAACTCCAATACTATATAATATCTCTTTTACAAAGAATCAACAATTATCAACTTCTTGAAATCAGTACTCATATTCGACTTCAACAACTACAAAACAATCTTTAGTCACCTATTAATATACTTCACTACTCTAATCCATTAATTGATAGCAAAAACAAAAATACTACTATATTTAAGGTTATCCAACTACTTCTACACTATAACATGACCATTTACATAGATTCAAATCTCTTCTGTCTATATACTCTTAACTACTCTTATATACTAATTGAAAACCTCCTCAACAATCATCCCCAATACATCTCTTTCAAACAACAACTACATACTAAAAAAATCATGTTTCTTGAACAGCTTACATCTTCTGATAATACAATACTCCTTGACTAGACTCATATCTCTACATGCATCAAATACCTTCCTACTGGCAGAAAACCAAAATGGTTTTTTATACTTGAAAACACTATTCTTACTAACTCTCTGACTCATATAATCTCAAATCAAATAATACTTTCAGATATTAATACTCTTTCTCTCTCTACTGGTCACTTCTCAAACAAACCATCCTATTGGCTCCTTACATATGATAATAATAATATTATTATAGGGAAAGCACATCATTTTAACTACTCTACTAACACTATTTCTATAACATACTTGCAAACAAATATTGTTCTATCTATGACTACTCTCTACCCTACTCCTCCAATCTCTTGCTATCTATACTCTGGTTGTAATCTAAACTCTCTACGCATTGCAAATTACTGCACCTTTGATATCTCCGCTACTCTCTCTACTAAGTTTTTTGATAGAAAGATATATAACAATATATCTGACAAACTAAAACTGAATACTCACTATCTTGATTTACTATACTCAATTGCTTTAAAAACCTAACTAACTTACCTTTCTCACCTTCAATCATAATCTCACAAAGTTTTGTCTATACTATTTTTTCTTCAAATCTAGCCTCTCACAAATTTGAACAGTTCATATATAATAACTAATCCTCTTCTAACTTTACTTTCTTTACTGATGGATCTGTATCTAATATTACTACTGATCACTGCTCTATGAGTATTGGTTAGGTACAAACATCAAACAATTCCATAGTCTATACCTACTCAGCTCCTATAAAAAATTGGCCTTCCTCTTATAAAGCTGAACTTATTACAATCCTATCAGCTATTAGTACTTGCTCACAGAATAGCAATATCTATATCTACACTAACTCCTAATCTATTCTATCAAAATATACCAAAATTACTATACTAACTTCTAAACCTAACAAGATATACTCTTACAACTACTGGCCTATCTAGCATACTCTACTTAACTTAATCAAATCCTTCTCTTTAAATATCATATTTCACAAAGTTTCTATACACCAAGATATTAATTTTAATAATCTCGCTAACTCTCTTGCTAAAAACAATATATCTCTCAACTATTTAGACTTCAAACAGGACAATCTATACAATCTATCATACTTTCTCCAATATAATAATCTTAATATTGAACAACTAACTCGCTGCTCTATTAAAAATATCTGCAATGCTCATATTATTGCTATGTAGTTATCCTAAAACCATATGAGCTATATTATACCAATCTCCCATAAATTAACTGGAATGCTACATGGCTCTTCCTCAATAACAATCACAAACAAACCTACAACTATACAAACTTTCAAACTGGTTAAACAAAATAATTACACATAAAAAACCCCCTAAACTCTCTCTCTTCTATTTCTAACCTACACAATCTATATTCCTACTTATATTCATCTAATAACTGTATCTCATACAACTTTCATGGATATAGCTTTCACTGGATTACTTGTCCTAATACTATACCTGCTTCTCATATCCTACTACAAACTATCAAACAGGTTATTACCTCCTCTCTATTAGATCTACAACTCTACAAAATAAATCAACTCTAATAACAACTCTTTTAACATATCTGCTTATCATTCTTATCTAATACTCCTTCCAACCAAGCTAATATCTTTTCTACATTACAAGGCTTTGTCTCTAAAGCTATAATCAATACTATAAATCTATATACTAATTTATACAAAATAGTATCAGATATAACTATCAAACTACTACTCAAACTATCCCACAATCTATATGAGCAGGCCTAGAAGCTATACTGCCTGAACCTATCTAATTAGAAAAATACACACAACATCTCTTGACATTCAACTTCTCAAACTTCTCCTTCTACCTCTTGAAACTTACTACTACATCCCTAAACACAACTTATATTTAATTGTATTTGTAGTCTTCCTGACTAACAATACACAAATCCCAACTCTTGTCCTCCAAAAGGACTAGCTCTTCGCAAAATTGATATTTGGTCTTCTATATGGATTAAATACAGTACTTCTACTAACTACATTCTAAATATTCAAATCTAGGTAAGTTTTAACTATTCTAGTAGGTTTAGGTTGCAGATAAATTAGTTAGTTCTTCTTTCTATAGTCTTAGCTTTATTCTTGTATCTAAATTTGTACCTCCAAGCAACGCCATGTAGTTTCTCTAACAAATTTATCAATAAAGATAAGAGCAAAACCTTACCTTAAAAAAAAAAAAAATATATATATATATATAATAAAATAATAAAATAACTAAAAATCTATTCTATAGGACTAGTAAAGTGAGTGTACTTAATCTGTAGATCCTTTGTATCAAATTTTCTCAAAAAATTTTTTCAACAAAACCCAATCTTCTTAAAATTTTATTAAATAAACCAAGCAAGTGCCCTTAAGTAAACTTGCTCTACATACATTTTTACATCCTAGCAGTCTAGTTTTATAACTCTCACTTTCTTTTAAGTTGAGTTATACTCAAAAAACTAAGTGCTCTAGAATTCTAAAATATTATTAAAACTAGCTTCTAAATCTCTTTTGTGCTCTTAAGTAAAGTTGTTGGCTAGTGTTTTCTGGTCATAACAAGCTCTAAATCATCTTTCTAGTACAAAAGTTGAGCTCTCTAGAGTTTCTTACGCTTTTAAAAATACCTATAAGTTTTACTTTTGCCCCCCAAAAATTTTTTTAATATCTGTTACACAATTCTTTACTAAATTAGTACAAAATTGCAACTGTTACATAAATTTTTCATTACCAAATTTATTTTTATTAATTTGGTACAAAATTTATCTTGCATAAAAGATTTGTAATTTGATTACAAATCTTGTTTACTAATTTTAGTTTCTAAAAATATAAATTTCTAATTTTATTTAAATTCTAATTTTAATTTTAACTATTTTAAGCTCTACTATTTATAGTAAAGTTATACATATCACCTGTATACTATATTAGCTATACCAGCCACACTAGCTATACTTGTTACACAAATTACAAGTGTAGTATTACTTGAGTAATATTATACAAAACAAATTTTAGTACATCTTGAAGCTCACCTCAATCTCTTTAACCTTAAGATATTCTAACTATGCTATCTCTTATTACTGAAGAGCCTGACTTCTACAATATTGACTATTACTATAGCAAATATAGAGATCAGCATGGTATTGGTATGTCTGAAGCTAAACCAGAATCTTTACAAGTCTTGCCTGTGAATATTGACCCTATAGCATGCGATACTAGTCCAGTCATAAAGCATCACTATTTTAAGGTTTCTATTCAACCACAACTAGTAACTTGCTTATGTGGTAAATACTATACTAATTTCACCTCTCAATACTATAAAATTTTTCTCCAAACTGTTCTTGGAACTGCTGCTATATAAACATCTCCAATTATCTCAGCAAAACATTTTAATAGAATCACTGACGAACTACTAACCTCTCTTCTTGTAAAACAACTTCAATAACAATCTATAGCTAGCCTTAAAATTCTTTTTCCAAACTTTAATACTAACTCAACTTCTTCTCAAATTACTCCTTATTCTCAACACTATCATACATGTCTTTGTTGCAAATAAAAAACTATTCCATGTATTTTACTTATAGACACCAAACATGCACCTGACTATACACAATATATAATCTTTAAAAACTTCTTATTACATCATAACTGCATCTCTAAACTTTAGGATATCAAACTTATGCTCAAACCTCAAACTGCTTCACTTACTCTTCAACAAAAGTCAGTGCTTATAGCTATGAAAATAGCTAAAATGACTTCAAAAGAGAAAAACTACATTCTTTAAAACTATCTTTTCTAAACCTTCTACTTTAAATTCTAATTTATTCAAAGTTAATATATCTGAAACTACAATTAAGGATAAAAACATTAATGAAAATACTAACAAAATGGAAAAAGAGGAAACTACACCAAACAAATCTACCAAACCAGCTCCAACTTTTGACTGGATCACAAATTATCCTATTACCAAAAGTAAGAAAGCTAATACTAAGCTTCAAACAACTCTTTCTCACAACTTGTTTAATTTTCTTAAAAACTATCTATATGACTTCTATTCTAGAAAAGAAACAAATCCCACTACTTAAAATCAAAAAGCTTCTAAAGCAATTTTCAAATAACTCATTAGGATAATAGCTGGAGCTTGTCTAAAATTCTTAACTGATTTTGTATTCTAAAGCAATCCAAACATTGATCCAAATATTACTATCCTATTTAATATACTTGAAAACACCCTTAAAAAACTTATTCATAAATTTACAATCATATTATTTACTAAACTTAATTATAGTTCTATTTTTGCATCTCTTTTAACAATTCCTCCTTATAAAACAAAAAACTGAATGCAATTTTGCATTAACTTAGGTTGTATCCATCTTTATTTATCTGATAATTACCATTCAATTAACTATAAAAAATTTGCTAATAATTTTAATTTCATTCCTAAATGTTTTACTATTAACTCTTTTACAATAACTACTAATAAGGAAGAAAAATATCTAACTATCAAATCCAACAAAAAATTCAACATCCAACTCCTCTTCAATATACCAAAATCTATTTTTTTTAGAATTTTACAATATTCTATCTCTTAAAAATTTACTTGAACATTTTAATGAGTAGTTTAAAAACTTCTTCCCAATATACAACTACCAATTTGCTGAACTCTAAATCAACAAAAAGTTTATAATGCTCTAAAAGACAGGATTAGGCAGCAATTTTTAATTCAACTAAAAAAATTCCTTCCAACAGAAACTGATATTAAGGAACCTAACAACTATTCTGAAAGACGAATTGAATGTATTCATCTTGCAAACTTCCATATACTTAACTGTGACTTCAAAGAATATCCTCACATTAATGAAAACAAACATGATTTTTCTAACTTGTTTAAACTAATTCTTAAACAATCCTATACCATATATCCAAAAAAAAAAGTGAAATTTGGAAACTACTCACACTCAACTTCTCAATTTTTGAAATTGATGGAAAGCATAAAGCAGACTTTTCAAAACCAATCCCTCTGAAATTAATTGATGAATTAGCTAATCAAGCTGAGGAATTTGTTTGTAAATAAAACAAAACCACAAAATTTCAAAAAGATCAAAGCTGCTATTTCTACTAATATCTAAATTCTTATCACCACACAGTAGCTGAAAACCACAATCTTCATAACCTCACCAAAGAAAAGGCAATTGAATATATCACTACAAAAATTATTAACACTCATTTTTTAGCACAGATAATTACCCACTTTGATATGATTAAGGAGGAACAGTCCACTCTACAACAAATCATTAAACTCTACAAAAAGGAAACTCTTCCTGAAGCTAAAAACTTTATTTTTAACAAATTCAATATTACTTTTACTGAACCTTCTTTGTTAGAAGATTCTCTCTTCTTCTTAGAAGATTCTTTTCAATAGTAGAATCTCCTATATTTATAAATGCAGCTGCCACCTTACTGAAAAATATATCTACTATAGTCAGTAAGGAGAATGATGTAAGTAGATAAGCAGTAAAGCCTATTTATGCGAAAGACCAAGTTTATAATAGTCAAACTCAATATACAAAGCAAACTCTAGTATCCTCTGCATTCGTAAGAGCCAGGAATATGGCAAGCACTTTAGGAGATTCAAATATCCATATGTATTTACCAATATCATCCAAATCATATAATGCATATAAATCATCAAATACTAATTTATATAATTACTCTAACAGTACTTTAACTCATAACAAAACCAATACCTATTATAATCTCTTTCTTTTACAACATAAATTACTACTACTCAAAGAAAATGAAACATTAGGCTCCTTTCTTATCCACTTATCCAACTACTCCTTTCAACAATTAATTCTTATTTCCATAAACCAAACATTTACTAAAACTCATATTTACCTTAACTTAAATGAACCTATACTTAAAAACTATCAAATTCTTGAACCAACCCAATTCCTTAAATATTATCATCTACCTATTCAAACTAATACAATTAATTCTACTTTACAAACTTTTTCTAATACTAACACCAATAATATTAATAATTTGCTTTCACTTAATATTGTAACTCACAATGTTAGAGAATATAACAATGCCCTTAAAAAACAACTATAAGAAGATTTCAGTCTTTCTCATAATTATAATATTATTAGCTTAACGAAAACTAAGCTTATTAATACTAAATCAAAATTTTTTAACATACCACACTTTACATACCACTTATCAAATTCTATATCTTCTATGGAAGGAACTAGAATTATGCTCTCAAATTATTTAATACCATATATTCACAAAATTCTTAAGCATGAAGAAGACGCAATTTCTATTGACCTCTTCTTTAAACATGATTTCAAATTTAGAATAATTTCAGTCTACCTATCTTCTACTGATATCTCTTGCAGAAACTCTATACAAAACAAAGTTAGCCAATGGATACAGCAAGTATTCAATGAACAACTCTATCCAATAGTACTTGGTGACTTCATTATTGATATATCCACAACAAATTTAACAAACTGAAAATCCAAACTCATCAACTTTCTTAAATGCAACAACCTATATGATTTTGCAAACCATATGTCAAACACATCTAATACCTAGTATAATAACTAATAAAATACCAGAATTGATTATATATAGTCCTATGGATCTATAATACCATATCTCCAAAAGTTCTACTTAGAGGATCCACTAACATCTACACAAAGTGATCATATGATACTTGTATCTACATAGTCATTTCCTTATACTAACTCACCAAAACAAAAACAAAAATTCAAAGCTAACAAAAAAATTTTTGACTACAACTCTATGAACAAAGAAGCTTGGAAAGAATTTATAAACCAAGTTAACTACAATCTCAACCAAAACATTACTTCTCTCATATTAAATTCTACTAATTCTTTTGAAACACATTAGCACAAAATTCAAACAAGTATTATCTCTGCTGCTCTTAAGATAATACCAAACAAAAAACTTAAATTTAAAAATTTTCATTATACTTATTCACAAAAAGCTACACAACTTCATCAAAATTTAAAATTAATAGGACAAATTATCTGACAAGTCAAACATGTACTCAATAACAACTCTCCAATTCCAGCTAATATTCCTTCCTTAATCAACCAAATTAACCAACAACAAAACCTAAATATTGACAACCCTCCTACTGAAAACAACCAAATTCTAACATAGCTTAATTATTTACAAGTATACTGGAAAACTTTATATAAAGCTCATGAAATAGAAAACTCAATATATATTCAACAACAAATTAATATAGCAACAGAAAAAAGATACTCAGCTCTCAAAACACATCCAACAAAAATGATTAATAGTATACTTGACAGATATACTGACCATATTTCTTTTCAGAACTTCAAAACTGATACAGATCTAACAACTGACTCTACTCTTATTAAAGAACAAGTCAAAAATCACTTTAACTAATAGACTGAATATAGATCTATTAATCAACAAATCTTTAATACAACTTGAAAAGACTGCTATGAACCAATCTCTTCAATTAACTCATCTCACTATGATACTATTCTCAATACTATCACACAGAAAAAATTATCTACACACTAAAAAACCTTCCTAACAACAAAGCA